>JAPVLO010002036.1:0-39551 GCA_027257055.1 Cephalopachus bancanus
TTTTTTTAAAAAATAGGTAAGCACTATAAGTGATCAAGTTCAGCTCATGTGTGAGAACTTAATGAACTCTGTTCTTGTTTCTGTGATAAATAACTGAAAATGACCTACTGCATATCCATCAAACGTTCTGCAAAATCCTTATATCTGTCCTTTTTTATGGATGCATAATATTCCACTGTTTATATATCACTTTATTTTATCCATTCCAGCTTTGACGGGCAACATGTTTGGTACCATGTTTTTTTTTTTTTTTTTTGAGTTGGAGTCTCACTCGGTTGCCCAGACTGGAGTGCGGTGGCCGCTCCCGTCCACTGCATCCTTGCCTGCTGAGCTCCGGCGATCCTTCCGCCTCAGCCTTCCAAGTAGCCGGAATTACAGGCATGCCCTACCACGCCCAGCTGATTTTTTGATTTATTGTAGAGATGAGGTCTCGCTGCCCAGGCGGGTCTCGAACCCGCGGACTCAGGCAATCCACTCACCTCAGCCTCCCAAAGGTGCGGGATTACAGGCTGAGCCACCGAGCCCGGCTGGTACCATGTTTTATTGCAATTGTGATTAGTGCTGCAAAATCATACTGGTGCAGGTGTCATTTTGGTAAAATGATTTGAGTTCCTCCAGGTATATTCTCGACAGGGGAATTAGTGAGTCACATGGTAGGTCAAGATCTTGACCCTTTTCAAACCGCCACACTGTTTTCCAAAGATGTTGCTCTACTTTTCAGTTCACATGCAGTGTAGAAGCATTTATTTCTTCCCAAATCCTGACATGCCTGTTTTATTGTTTGTTTTATTAATGATGGCCAGTCTTATAGTGGTTATGTGCTATTTCAAAGTGGTTTCGTTTGCATTTCTTTGATGATGAGTGAGGTTGAGCAGTTTTCAGGTGTCTGCTGGCTGCCCGTATCTCTTCTTATGAAAAGTGTCCAATCATGTATTTTGCACACTTTTCAAAGGGAATGTTTCTCTGTTTTTTCTGAGTGTTTGGGTTTCTTGTAGATCCTACATGTTATGCCTATTTACAGATATATAGGTTCAGAATCATTTTTCCCATTCTGCTGGCTGTATCCCTGCACTTCTGATTGTTTCTTTTTTTTGCAGAAGTATATTAATTTGATGAGATCCCACTTGTCTAACTTACTTCTTAAGGCGTGTGTATTTAGGGCTCTGAAGAGAATTTAGTTTCCAGTTCCAGTTTTCCTAATGGTGTCTCCTGCATTGTCTAAGATTATTATACTTTGGTGTTTTACGTTTTGGTCTTTGATCCATTTAGAGTTAAGTTTATGGTGATAGATAGGGTTCCTGTTTCAATCTTGTGCATGTTGTCATCCTTTTCCCAGCATCTTTTACTGAATATGGTATTCATTAACCAGTAGGTCTTAAATGTTATTTAAAGATGAGTTGTTTCAGAATTTAAGGATTTCATTCTCTCTTCTGATCCCTTGGCCTATAGACCTATTTTTGTACCAATACTAGGCTCTGTTGGTTGCTGTAAACATATAGTAAAGTTTGAAGTCTGGAACTGCGACAGCTTCTGCTTTGCTTCTTTTGATAAGATTCTTTTGGCTATTCGTGACTGTTTATGGTTTCATATGAATTCTTTATTGCAATTTCCAGATCTGGGAAAAATGATGTTTACTTAATGGTTATTTCATTGAAACTGTAGATTGACTAAAAATGCTAATTTTTACATTAAAAGAGATATGTATAGTCAGGGAAAAAAGCATGTCAAATTCTCATTGATGACATCAGCCTCAGAAATTTTACTTCATAAGGGGAGGGACCTTGACTACTGAGCAATCCTTAGGCTTCAGCACTTGTGTACAGTGCTCTGCCAAATGCGGTAGATATGGTGGATTTCATTCCTAAGAAGGTGAAGGGAACCATGTTTTCACATCTATCCAAATATTTCTCTAGGGATAAGTGACCATGCAAGAATCCTCCAAACGAGGTAGTCTTTTTTTCTCCCAAAGTGGGAGGGGACCTGAGAGGTTAGCCCAAGAGGTTGTCTTTTATTATTATGGTCACGGAGTCCTATTGGGCTTGGTTACAGCACAGCCAAATAATATTTTAGCACCTTCATTAATTTAGAAACTTTTGGATGTTTTTAGTATTATGTAACAGCCTTTGAGTAGTTTTTCCTACAGGATTTGAACATTGCTTTTGCTAAGATCATTATCAATTTTCCAGAATTTTTAATTATCTAAAGTTTTATACTAATGCATAGCCCAAATACTCACTATTTGTAAATATCCATGTTATTTTGGTTTATATATATTGGGCACCAAAATCTGTTTTCTGTGTGCTTCATTGTAAATTCCTGATGAATAAAATTATCAGATTAATCGGATACTGTGTTGCAGAGTACATCCTTATGGCCTAGGTAGAGAAAATACTAGGGGATTAATGGAAATACTCTTATAAAAATATAAATTGGGTTGAAATATAAAGGGAAAGTGATTTTATAAATCCTTGAACTATATAAGGGAATCTTTTCTGAAAGGATTGCACATCTGTAACATTTCATCAAAATAAACAAGCAGAAAATACAGAGTGCACAAAGAAAATGTACACAAATTTTAAGAATGGGAAAAGCTGTATTAAATTACGATACTGTTTTATTTTCTAAAATTTTTAAAATTTATTATGCCTTCTGCCTCTGAATAGCACTTAGGTACACTGTATCTCAAGGCTCAGTTTTCTAAGAATGATATAGATCTGGAATCTCAATAAGTTTCAAGTTAGGCGAATATTGGGAGCCAGCCTTGGAGGCCCACCTGTGTGACAGGATCCTGGTGGATTGAAGACCGCGGGCCGCATGGTGTGCCTGGGAAGCTGAGTCCCATCTGGCTTCCACCTTTGCTGTTTGGTACTGCCAAAGAATTCTGTGTAGTAATGGAAGAAGAAAATGGCATGGTTATGGGAGGTACTCACAGCTAACCTGGAAATTTCATGGTTTATTTTTCCATTTCCCAATACATCATTTGGCCTTTTCTAACATATACAAGGGTTAAACGCTGAAGCACATCAAGAAGGCTTCCTTTCACTTGGTTAAACGTTACTACATATTGCTTAAGTAATAAACGATATAAGTATATTCAATTCTTATCTGATTTAGAATTATGTAGTTTAGTGTTTAGGCATAAGGTTTTTTTAGAAGCACAAGTTTATACTGAGTTCATTATGAATTCATTATACGTTTCAACACGTATCTAGGTGTTATGTAGGTGATTTATATCACTGTTTTCACTAACTTAGGATAAAGATTAATCGTTAAGGTTTTTTCCTTAATTCAATAGTTAAAATTCTAAGTTAACACTTAAAGAGTAGGTTTTCACTGAACTCATAATATACTAATCAGACACTTTTATGATAAATTAGGTAAAGACAGAAAGCAAGATTGGGGACCTGGGAAACACCACTGAAAGCTTCTTTTGAGTTCTTTTTAGAAATAAACACCACAGGATGAGAGAAAAGTAATGGAAGACATTTAGACAAGAAAGGCGATTACAAAGCTCTGAAGGTCATAAAGCCCCAAAAGGAAAATTACTGCAACATGAACACCTTTGCATTTGGAAACTTTCTGGAACAGTTCAAGGTCTGTAATTCGGGACTTTGGAATGAAACTATCATCTTTGGCATTTTGAATAAGACTCAGTGTCTGAATGTTTATAGTGTTCGAGGCTTGTTTGTTGCTAAGACCACTAGATGGTTGTAACTTTTAGAGGATATGTATGTGAAGGAATTTTCTTTGTCTTGCCCCTTTACAAATGATATAAAAGCTTTCCTTTAGCTAACATTGAACTTCATCTGTTCAGGAAACAGGTGTCCGAGTATAATATTTTTGTCTTTTGCCGATCCGTCACTCCTTCAGGAAAGTCCATGACTCTTGTGGGGCTGGAACCCTGCAGGCAGAATAAAACATTCAGAATTTATGTGAAAAACACTGTAGTTGTCAATGTTGAAGGCAGAATTATAACTTGTAGTCTAACGTATTAAAGGGAAAAGGAGATATCATTGGAGTATTATACAATTCTTAAAAAATCAATCCCTGCATAATGAACATTTATAGGCCCAACCCTGAATTGTAACCATTTTAAAAGTAAAAAATGAAATAAAATGAACAAATAAAATCAGTTGCATGTTATACAGCTTTCATTTATTTATTTATTTCAATTTTTTTAAAATTGTGGGGTTCAATTAAGAGATATAAAAACATTGATTATGCAGGATCCCTGGTTGATGAGGTATGCCCCGTCCTTGTTTAGCAGTATCCCTCCACTGCCATACTCACCCCTCCCCCTAAGGAGTTTTCCACTACTGCCAATCACTTTCTTACAGCACTATAAGTGATCAAGTTCAGTTCATGAGTGAGAACATAAGGAACCCTGTTCTTTGTTTCTGTGATTAATCACTGAAAATGACCTACTGCATATCCAGCAAACGTTCAGGAAAATCTTTAAATCTGTCCTTTTTTATGGCTGCATAATATTCCACGTGTATATATCACAGTTATATTATTCATTGTCCAGCTTTGATGGGCAACATGGTTGCTACCATGTTTTATTACAATTGTGATTAGAGATGCAAAAAATATACTGATGCAGGTATCATTTTGTTGAAATGATTTGAGTTCCTCCAGGTATATTCTCAACAGGGGAATTACTGACTCACATGGTAGGTCAATATCTTGTCCCTTTACAAACCACCACACTGTTTTCCAAAGATGTTGCTCTACTTTTCAGTCCACATGCATTGTAGAAGCATTTATTTTTTCCCAAATCCTTACCTGCATCGGTTATTGTTTGTTTTATTAATGATGGCCAGTTTTCCAGGGGTATGTGGTATTTCAAAGTGGTTTCATTTGCATTTCTTTGATGATGAGTGAGGCTGAGCAATTTTCATGTGCCTGCTGGCTGCCTGTATCTCTTCTTATGAAAAGTGTCCAATCACGTATTTTGCACACTTTTCAAAGGGAATGTTTGTCTGATATTTCTGAGTGTTTTAGTTTCTTGTAGATCCTAGATGTTGCGCCATTTTATAGATATATAAGTGGAAAATCGTTTTTCCCATTCTGTTGGCAGTATCCCTTTTCTTCTGATGGTTTCTTTTGTTTTCCACAAGTATATTAATTTGATGAGATCCCACTCTTCTAACTTACTTCTTAAGGCATGGGTATTTAGGGCTCTGAGGAGAAATTAGTTTCCTGTTCCAGTTTCCCTAATGGTGTCTCCTGCGTTTTCCAAGATTATTATATTTTGGTGTTTTACGTTTAGATCTTTGATCCATTTAGAGTTAATGAGTATGGAGATGGATAGGAGTCCTCTTTCAATCTTGTGCATGTTGTCACCCTTTTCCCAGGACATTTCACGAATATGTTCTCTATTAATCAGTGGTTCTTTGAGCTTTTTTCAAAGATGAGTTGGTTGAGAATTTGATGACTTAATTCTCTGTTCTGGTCGATTGACCTATGGACCTATTCTTGTACCAATACCAGGCTGTGTTGATTACTGTAATCCTGTAGTAAAGTTTGATGTCTGGAACTGCAATGGCTCGTGCTTTGTTTCTTTTGATAAGATTCTTTTGGCTATTCATGGTTGTTTGTGGTTTCATATGAATTCTTTATTGCAATTTCCAGGTCTGAGAAGAGTGATGTTAACTTAATGGTTATTTCATTGAATCTGTAGATTGAGTAAAAGGTCAATTTTTACATTAAAACAGGTAAGTAAAGTCAGGGAATCAAGCATGTCAAATTGTCATTCATGACATCAGCCTCAGAACTTTGACATCATAATGGGAGGGACCTTGAATACTGACAAATCCTTTGGCTTTAAGCACTTGTGTGCATTGCTCTGCCAAATGCGGTAGACATGGTGGATTTCATTTCCAAGAAGTGAGGAGACCCATGTTTTCACACCTATCCCAAAATTTCCCCAGGGATAAGTGACCATTCAATAATCCTCTAAGAGATGTAATCTTTTGTTTTTTAAAGCAGTCTTTATTGAGAGGACTGAGACACTCCCAAACTGGGAGAGGACCTGATGGCATTGCCGAAGTAGTAGTTATTTATTATTTTGGTCTTGGAGTCCTCTGAAGGCTTAGTTATAGCACAACGAAATAATATTTTAGCACTTTCATTAGTTTAGAAACTTTTGCATGTTTTTGTATTGTGTAAGAGCCTTTGAGCAGTTTGACATACAGGATTGGAACGTTGCTTTTACTAAGATCATAATCAATTTTCCAGAATTTTCAATTATCTACATTTTTATACTAATGCAGAGATCAAGTACTTACTGCTTTGTAAATCTCCATGTTAATTTGGTTTATATACATTGGGCCCCAAATTCTCTCTTGTCTGTGTGCCTCCTTGTAAATGCTTGGTTATTAAAAGTAACAGATTAATTGAATACTTTGCTGCAGAGTACAGCATTATGCCTTAGGTAGAGAAAATACTAGGGGATTCAATGGAAATACTCTTTTAAAAATAAAATTGGGTTAAAATATAAATGGAATGTGATTTAATATTTCCTTCAAATATATAAGGAAAACTTTTCTCTAAGGATTGCACATCCATAACATTTAATCAAAATTAACAAGGAGAAACTACAGAGTGCACCAAGAAACAGTACACAAATTTTAAGAATGGAAAAAGCTGTGTTAAATCACGATATTGTTTTATTTTCCTAAATTTTTAATATTTATTATGCATTCTGCCGGCTGAATAGCAATTAGGTACACTGAATCTCAAGGCTCAGTTTCCTTAGAAGGATATACATCTGGAATCTCAACAAGTTTCAATTTAGGCCAAATAAAACATAAAAAAGTTATGTTAGAAACACTGCAGTTGTCCATTTTGAGGGCAAAATTATATCATGTATTCCAATGTATTAAAAGGGAAAAGGAGTTATCATTGGAGTTTTATACAATATTTAAAAAATCAATCCCTGCATAATGAACATTTCTTGGCCCAAACCTGAATTGTAACCATTTTTAAAGTTAAAAAAGTAAAAAAAATTGTATAAACAAATAAAGTCAGTTGCATGTTTTACAGCTTTCTTTCTTTCTTTCTTTAATTATTTATTTTATTTTGTTTTCTAACAAATGTGGGGTACAATTCAGAGTTAGATATACAAACATTGATTATGCAGGTCCCTGGTTGATGAGGTATGTCCCTCACTTCCTTGGCAGTATCCCTCCACTGCCAATCTCACTCCTCCCCCTAAACAGTTTTCCAGTATTGCCAATCACTTTCTTAGAGCACCATAAGTGATCAAGTTCAGCTCATGAGTGAGAACATATGGAACTCTGTTCTTTGTTTCTGTGATAAAGCACTGAAAATGACCTACCGCATATCCATTTAATGTTCTGCAAAATCCTTATATCTGTCCTTTTATTGTGGTGCATAATATTCCACTGTGTATATATCACATTTATTTTACCCATTCTAGCTATGATGTTCAACATGATTGTACCAGTTTTATTGTAATTGTGATTAGAGCTGCAAAAAACCTACTGGTGCCGGTGTCTTTGTGGTAAAATTATTTGACTTCCTCAAGATATATTCTTGACAGGGAAAATACTGAGTCACATGGTAGTTCAATATCTTGTCCTTTTACAAACCACTACACTGTTTTCTAATGATGTTGCTCTACATTTCAGTCCACATGCAGTGTAGAAGCTTTTATTTCTTCCCAAATGGTTACCCTCAACTGTTTTTGTTTATTTTATAAATGATGGCCAGTCTTAGAGCTGGTATGTGGTATTTCAAAGTTGTTTCATTTGCAGTTCTTTGATGATGAGTGAGGCTGAGCAATTTCCATGTGTTTGCAGGCTGCCCATATGTTTTCTTATGAAACATGTCCAATCACGTATTTTGCACACTTTTCAAAGCGAATGTTTGTCTGATTTTTCTGAGAGTTGAGTTTCTTGTAGATCCTAGATATTATGCCTTTTTATGTTGGTTGCAGGCCATGGAGGTCCACTGAGTGTTAGGGATTAATAACGGCCGTAGACCCCGAGGCCACCAGGATGTGTTTGGGAGCTGTTGACCCATTCCCTCCCTCCTTTTCCATTTGGCAGAAACTACCAAGAAAAGCTCCAGCTGGCTCTAACAGAAAACTCTGAGGCCAGAATATACACAGTTAACCTAGAAGTCTATTGTTCCCATTCCCCACGTCTTATGGTCTTTTTTCTTTATCACAATTTAAGTTTGGCTTTGAGTCACATTGAGAGAGCCTTATTGCAGGTCGCAGGTTCTATTTATGTGACCTTTAGAAATATATAGATATAGATTTTAAGAGAATAGTTTTTTATAGATTAAGAAAAATTAAGTAACCATTTTATTATAGAAGTGTGGTTAGTTCAGTTTGACTTAGGGGGACTAGTAAAGGTTGTATTAGGCCAGCTGGTGCTAGGAGAGAGTAACTATAGCACCAACTGTTTTTAAAACCCAGTTTGAATTAGCATAGAATAGTAAAATGCAATATATCATTATGCTGGTTTTGGGTGTAAGCATTAAACAATGTTATGTAACTATAAACAATTAAGGGTACATAAAACCTGGATAAGAACTTCATATTTTTCCTTATGTCTAAAAGATACGTCTGTTTGAGAGTGGGGGGTGACCTGTGTGCATCTGGACCTGTTCAATGGAAAAGCACATACTACCTTTTGTGTAATCATAGCAGCAGGAGTTCCCATGATGATATCTTTGTGGAGTTTGGGGATAAAAGCCCTGCAATTACACCAATTAAACGGCTTCTGCACTAGACAGAGTCCAGTCTCTTTCTTTCTCCTCTTTTCCCTCTCTTTCTCTTTATTTCTCCAGAATAATTGCCAACACTGCCCTACCTTCCAGGGACCCTCTAAATCTCTCTGCAGGGGCTGGCCCCCAGCACCTGGTACCCAAAATGGGGCACCAAAAAGATATACTTTTTTTCTCATTTCAGGATGGCTAAGATCTTACCCAGGATACTTCAGGCCACTCTATAAAGACAGACAAAGCGAGGATGGATAAATAATATTTTTGTAGAGCCAGAGCCATGATATAATCATGGGCCAGAGCAAATCAAAAAACATATAATGTTCATCAATACCTTAAAAATACTCTCTCTAAACATAAAACTATAGTTTCTGCTATTGATCTAAGTCGTTTTCTACATTTAGTTCAGAAACATTGTCCCTAGATCCCTAAAAAAAAGACAATAACTTTAAATATCTGGAAAAAAGTGGGAAAAATCTGAGACTGTATTATATTCAACATGGGCCCAAAAAGGTGCCACCTAATGCTTTTTCTTTATAAAACTTAATCAAAAATTCTTTCAGTCCCCTACATGATTATAAAAAATTTCCTTCCAAAAAGGCCATTAATAGTGATAAGAATAATAAAAAACTTTTTTTTCACTGCTACCTCTACACCTTCAAATTATAATGATAAATTATCCTCACAGGACATGACAGGTTTGGAAAATAAAGCCACAAAATACCACGATAACAATTACCTTAATAACACTAATCTACCTCTTCCACAAGTCCCTCTCCATAAGACAGAGATAAAAAAGCTAAACCTCACACCTGGCAGTGACCCTGCCCCTCCTTTTCTTTTTGAAATACAGGCCACTCAAATAGAGACCAAAATAAAGGAGATTTCAGTTTATCAGCATGTTTTCCAGTGACTATTACTGACATTGATGGAGTGGCCCAAACACAACAGGAGACTTTACCTTACAATTTGGTAAGAGAATTAAAAGAGGCCATTTCACAATATGGTCCTTTGGCTCCCTATACTCTTACTATTTTAAATCAAATCACTTCTCACTGGATGACTACTTCTGATTGACAACAATTGGCTAAAAGCTGCTTATCCTGAGGAGCCTATTTACTTTAGAAAACAGAGTATAAACTGGACTTGGTGGCTCAGCCTGTAATCCCATGCCTTTGGGAGGCTGAGGTGAGTGGATTGCCTGAGCCCGTGGGTTCGAGACCCGCCTGGGCAGCGAGACCTCATCTCTACAATAAATCACAAAATCAGCCCGTAGTGGTAGTGCACGCCTGTAGTTCCAGCTACTTGGAAGGCTGAGGCGGAAGGATCACCAGAGCCCAGCAGGTCGAGGCTGCGGTGGCCGGGAGCGGCCACTGCACTCCAGTCTGGGCGACAGAGTGAGACTCCAACTCAAAAAAAAAAAAAAAAAAGAAAGAAAAGAAAACAGAGTATAAAGACGATGTTCCAATTCAGATACAAAAAATCAAAATCGGCCACCAGATACATTTGTTATTGTTAAAAATATGCTGACAGATATTGGACAATATGCCACATACAACACAAAAAATTTTCCCTAAAAAAAAAATACTCAAATAAGCCACTGTGCTTCTATGGCTTAAAAATAATTGCCTGCTAATTCCACTCAAACTCCATCTTTGTCTGAGATAAAACAAAAGACAGATTAAAAATTATGATGATTTCATCTCCAGACTAACTACCACCTTCAAACGGATAATTACTAACAAAGAGACAACAAAAATTTTAGTTACACAATTGGCTGTTAAAAATGCTAATAACACTTGTCAGACTTTAATAAGACGGATAAAAAATCCCGATAATATAATTGATTATATCAGACAATGATGATTATAATGATAAAAAGACCTTCCTTTTTGCCACCCTTCCTACACCTCTTCCTAAGATTTTATTTTAAAGATTAAAAATACCAAAAAAAACCTAGATTTAGTTACACTTTTTTCTTACAAAAATACAAAAAACTCAAACAATAATAAAAAATATATAAATAATATATGTGATATGAATAATATAAATAATATAAACTATAAATATAAACAATACATAAGTAATATAAATAGTATAAACAAAATATATAAATAACATAAATATAAACAATATATATAAACAATACAAACTATATATAAACAATATATAAATAATATAAACAATACATAAATAATATAAGTAAAAATATATAAATAATAAACAACAAAATATCTCATTACAGCCTTGCTTTAACTGTAGTCAAGTCAGATACATTAACAGAAATTATTCAGCTAAGCAAGGTATGGCCGGCTTGCACGACAGATCGTCACCATTTACTGGGTCTACTCGACCAAAAACCTTGTGTCCCAAATACCAAAAATTCTTTCATTGGGTTAAAAAATGTCTATCTAAATTTCATAAAAATGGTACTCCTTTAAATCAACAAGTCATCCCGGCTCAGAAAAACTTTCAGAGGGGCCAGCCCTGGCCCCACCTGACAATAGGGTCACAACTTCCACCATAAACTCATTCATTCCTTTTGTTCCATCACAAAACTCATCCGAGCCACCGAAAAAAACACAAGACAAGACCTCTATTCCTCCACAACAATAATATTAACCGTAGAAGTCCCAGTAACCCCAATTCCTACGGGAATTGGGCCCTCTCCCAGAAGGAATAGTGGGAATAATACTAGACAAAAGTTCCTTGTCTTTACAAGGAGTTTCCATTATTCCTGGAGTGATGGACCCGGATTACACAAGAAAAAATCCAGTTACTTATTACGCCCCCTAACAAAACTGTACAGTTTAACAAAGGCTAAAAAATATCCCAGTTGCTACTCCTGCCTTATCATAAAACAGCTAAAACTTTAACTGACCTGCCTAGCCGTGACTCTAGATTTGGTTCTAACAATGTTGCTTTTTGGGTTCAAGAGGTTACTAACTCTAGACCTCTAAAAGACTTACATATAAAAAGAGTTAAAACTAAAGACGTGTTAAACATGAGAGCCAATATATCTTATATTGCTGAAAAAGATTGACCTGCTTCCTGGCCTACTCAAATAACTCCATCAAGACTCATAGACATTAGTCAAACACCCTCAATAGCCAAAAGTTCTAAAATTTTAAATTAGACAGATAATGAGACTTCAAAAACTTTTTGCCATACTTTATTCCATCTATCCCCTTTACATTATGGGGAAGAGATATTCTTACTCAAATAAACATACATTTATACAGCCCTAATGATAAAACTTCAACACAAATGCTACAAATAAACTATAATCCCTCTAGGAGACTTTACAAAAATAGACAAAAAATACAAAAACCTGTCCAAATTAATAAAAAGACAAATTAATCTGATATTGGTTCCATTGTTCCCAAAACCCTATTACCTAAAAAACTGACAAACCGGTTTGGCTAAAACAATGAACTATACCTTAAAAAAAAACTTAAGACAGCCAAAAAACTAGTTTAACAACATTTAGAGGCTGGTCATATAGAGCCCCCTACATGACAACCACTAACCCTTAAATCACTCCTATTTTTGTAATTAAAAAAAATCTGATAAATGGAGACTTTTACAAGATTTGAAAACTATTAACCCTATTATAAAAGCCATAAAAACAGTACAATCTAAATTGCTATACCTGTTAACTTTAATATTATAGATATCAATTTACAGAATTATTTCTTTACTATACCTCTAAGCACAAAAAATCATAAACAATTTACATTCAATTTACTTTCTAAAAATTTGAAACAGCCAGTTTAAAAATTTCAAAAAAAAGTCCTGCCACAAAATATAAAAAACCAGTGCCACCTTATACCCAAAATATCTATATACAGCCTTACAAGTTATTAAAAACCAATATCCTAATCTCTAATCCATTATATAAATGACACTTTACTGACTCACAAAAATCATGCCCTTTTACATAAAATTCTTAATAAAACTGTGACTACTCTCAATGATTACAATTTAAAAATTTCTCCTAAAAAAATTCAAACCAATCCTCCTTTCACATATCTTGGCTGTGTGTTAAACACACAAACAGTGAGTCATCAACATTTACAGTTACAAAAAGATCACTTGATATCATTAAATAATTTCCAAAAACTGTCAGGAGATATTAATTGGATTAGACCTAACTTACATATTACCACATCAAATTTAAAACATTTATTCAATATTTTGCAGAAAAATTCTTCTCCCAATTCTAAAAAAATTCTCACATCAAATGCCAAAAAAGCCTTGTCCCTTACAAAAAAGTCTATTAAGTCTCAAAAGTTTAAAAAAATAAATTACCTTGAGACTTAATCATTCTGTCCACTCTCCATACTCCCACAAAATATCTGTGACAATAAAACCAATAAACAACTCCATCTGCAGATACCCTCTAAAAAATTATTGACTTCCTATCCCTATTTAATAGCCTTATTATAACCAAAAACAGATATAAAATTGTTAAATTATTTAGACATAATATATACAATATAATTGTTCCTTATAATAAGTTTCAATTTCAAAATTTGTTATGATTGACAGATAGTCCCAACTGATTATTGGAGACAAGTTTTGTTTCATTTACCCAAAAGTCCACTATTAAACTTTTACAACTTTAAAAACTCTAAATTTAATTTATATACTAATTCTTGTTATATTAAAGGACTATTTCCTCATATTAAAACAGCTACCATACAGGTTAACAAAACTACAATTTCGGAACTATTAATTCAATTACAACAACTAATTAATAACAGAAAGGAACCGGTTTTTGTGGTCCATAGTAGGTCTCATTCTGACCTCCCAAGACCTTTACACCAAGGCAATCATTTAGCTGATGCCTTAACTAAGTCTACAATATGTGCTGTATAAAAACAGAGACGGTTACTCAGACTCAACTGTCTCATAAAATTCATCATCAAAATGCTATTGCCTTACATTATCAGTTTCACTTACCCAGGGAAACAGCTAGACAAATCATTAAAAATTGTCCAACTTGTCCCACCTTTGTTCCATCTCCAGGAGGAGTTAACCCCCAAGGACTAAAACCAAATGTGCTATGGAAAATGGATGTAACTCACTTTCCCAGCTTTGGAAAATTGTCTTATTTACATGTTACTGTGGATACATTTTCTCATGTTATTTTAGCTTCAGCAAGAACTGGAGAAGCCTACAAGGACATGGTGCAACATTTATTCCTTTGTTTCTCACAGTTAAGTATACCAAAACAACTAAAAACGGATAATGGTCCTGCATATACATCTAAATCTTTCCAACAGTTTTGTTCCCAATTTAATATTTCTCATTAAACAGGAATTCCATACAATCCAGAAGGTCAAGCCATAGTTGAAAGAGCCCACCAAACTTTAAAAAATCAAATAAATTAATTAATTAATAGAGGGGGAGTTTAAGTATAGCTTTCCTCAGCACATTTTATTTTTTTAATCAATATTTTTTATTATGATTTTGTGGGGTACAGTTAAGGGTGAGGTGTACAATTACATTTCATTCAGGCACACTGTTGATAAGAGGTGTTTCCCCATCCCCAGACAGATATTTGTGACTGTGAATCCCATCCCCTTCCCCCCCCATAGTTTCCAAGTACCGTCAGTCATTTCATTATAGTATTACATTGGATGTACAAGGTCCATTATATGAGTGAGAACATGTGATAATCGGATCTTGGTTTCTGTGAGAGGTCACTCAGTATTATAGACTCTAGTTCCATCCAGGTTGCTGTGAAATTCATGATTTTGTTCTTTTTTATGACTGCATAGTATTCCATTGTGTATATGTACCACATTTTTAAATCCAGTCCTCTTTTGATGGGCAACATGGTTGTTTCCAGGTTCTTCATATTGTGAACAAAGCTGCAATAAACACACGTGCACAGGTATCTTTTTTATAGAGTGATTTGAGGTCTTCAGGGTATATTCCCAGTAGAAGGATTGTGGGGTCACATGGAAGGTTGATTTTTAGAGCTTTTAGGAATCACAACACTGCTTTCCACAGAGGTTGCACTAGGATACACTCCCACCAACAGTGTAGAAGTGTTCCCTTTTCACTACACCCTCTCCAGCAGCTGTTATTTTTTGAGTTGTTGATAATCACCATTCTGACGGGAGTTAGGTGGTATCTCAGTGTGGTTTTGATTTGCATATTCCTGATGATTAGTGAGGTGGAGCATTTCTTCTTGTGTTTGCTGGCTGCTCAGATGTCTTCTTTTGTGAACTGTCTGTTGATATCTTTTGCCCATTTTATAATGGGTTTTTTTGTTTCTTTTCAGCATGTTTGATTTCCTTGTAGATCCAGGATATTAAACCTTTGTCATACCTAGAGTTGGCAAATACTTTTTCCCAGTCTGTAGGCTGTCTCCCTGCTCTCTTGATGCTTTCTTTGTCTTTGCAGAAGCTTGTCAGTTTAATAAGGTCCCACTTGTCTATCTTCTCTCTTATGACCTGTGAGTTTCGGGTTTTGTTCAGGAATTGGATGCCAGTTCTGATTTCCATGAGGGTATTTCCTTTCTTTTCTAAGGTTCTTATCGTTTGAGGTTTTACATTTAGGTCTCTGATCCATTTGGAGTTAACCTTTGTGGATGGTGATAGATAGGGTGCCTGTTTCAATCTTCTGCATGTGATGAGCCATTTTTCCCAGCATAATTTACTGAATAGGTTTTTCTCTCCCCAGTGGTAGGTGGTGTAGACTTTGTTGAAGATGAGTTGGTTGAGAAATTGGTTTTGCCTCTGGAATCTCAGCTCTATTCCATTGATCTATATGCCTGTTTCTGTACCAATACCTAGCTGTTTTGATGATTTTAGCTTTATAGTAAAGTTTGAGAAGTCTGGTAATGTGATACCACCTGCTTTGGTTTTTTGGCTGAGGATTGTTCTGGCTATTCTTGGACGTTTGTGTTTCCATATGAGTTCCTGTGTTGTTTTTTCCAGGTCTGAGAGGAATGTTGCTGGTAATTTGATGGGTATTGCATTGAATTTGTAGATTGCCTTAGGTAAGATGGACATCTTCACAATGTTGATTCTTCCAATCCATGAGCATGGGATATTTTTCCACTTGTTTGTGTCCCCTTTGATTTCTTTGAGCAGTGTTTTGAAGTTTTCATTGTAAAGGTCTTTCAAGTCTCTGGTTAGGAAGATGCCAAGGTATTTCAATTTTTTTTGGTGACTATTGTGAATAGAATTGTGTTTTTTATTTGGGTTTCTGTTTGTTTATTATTGGTATAGAGAAATGCGATTGTCTTTTTTCATTTATTTTGTCTTCTGAGACTTTGCCAAAGGCCTTTATCAATGTAAGGAGGCTTTTTGACAGATTCTCTTGGGCTTTCGAGGTACACAATCATATCATCTGAAAAGAGAGGTAACTTGATTTCCTCTTTTCCTATTTGGATACCCCTGATTGCCTCCTATACTCTGATTGCTCTAGCCAGGACTTCCAATACTATGTTGAACAGGAGGGTTGAGTGTAGGCATCCTTGTCTAGTTCGAGGTTTCAGGGGAAATGGTTCCAATTTTTGTCCATTTAGGAGTATGCTAGCTATGGGTTTCTCATAGATGGCTTTTACTATTTTGAGGTATGTCCCCGTATGCCTAGATGTTCAAGGGTTTTTATCAAGAAGTGGTGCTGGATTTTATCAAAAGCTTTTTCTGCATCTAATGTTATGATCATGTGGTTTTTGTTTTGACATCTGTTGATGAATTTAATTACATTCATAGTTTTACGAATGTTGAACCAGCCTTGCATCCCAGGAATAAAGCCTACTTGGTCATGGTGGATGATTTTTGAGATATATTGCTGAATCCGGTTTGCTAGGATCTTGTTGAGAATTTTAACATCTATGTTCATCAAGGATATTGGACTGTAGTTCTCTTTCTTTGTTAGATCTTTACCTGGCTTGGGTATCAATGTGATGTTGGCTTTGTAAAATGATTTGGGGAGAGTTCCATCTTTTTCAATTGCCTGGAATACCTTCAGTAGGATTGGTATCATCTCCTCCTTAAATGTCTTGTAGAATTCTTCTGGAAAGAGATCTGGACAAGGCCTTTTTTTTGTAGGAAGATTTCTTATTACGTAGTCAATTTCCTTGATTGTTATTGGTCTATTTAGGGTCTCAATTTCTTCTTGTTCCAACCTAGGTAGGCTGTGTGATATCAGAAAGTTCTCCATTTCCTTAAGGTTTTCAAGTTTGTTTACATACAAGTGTACAAAGTAGTCACTAATGATCTTTTGTATTTCTTCAGGGTCAGATGTGACTTCATCTTTTGTGTTTCTGATTGTGCTTATTTGGGTTTTTTTGTAATATTTTCTTGGTCAGTCTAGCTAGGGGACCACCGATCTTGTTTGTCCTTTCGAAGAACCAGCTTTTTGTTTCATTGATTTTGTGTATTATCTTTTTGTCTTCTATGTCTTGGATTTGGGCTTTTATTTTGGTGATCTGGATTCTTCTGCTGAAATTAGGGTTTTTGTGGTCTTGCTTTTCTAGTTTCTTTAGGTGGCTTGTTAGGTTGTGAATTTCTGCTCCTTCCATTTTCTTCATGTGTGTTTGTAGGGACATAAATTCTTACTACAGCTTTCAGAGCATCCCAGAGATTTTGGTAAGATGTTTCTTCATTTTCATTTGTTTTCATGTATCTTTTGATCTCTGTTTTGATTTCATCATTGACCTAGAAGTTGTTTAGCATCATGCTGTTTAGTGTTCAAGTCTTTGTAGGTTTTGGGGGGACTTTGTTGGTGTCAATGTTTATTTTTATACCACTGTGGTCCATGAAGGTACATGGTAGAATTTTGGTCCTTTTTAATTTTCTTATACTTGATTTATGGCCGAGTATGTGGTTGATCTTACAATATGTTCCATGAGGTGATGAGTAGAATGTGTATTCTGTGGTCTTTGGATGGAGTGTTGTGTAGGTATCAATTAAGTCCATTTGGTTCGAAGTCACATTGAGTTTCTGGATCTCCTTACTGATTTTTTCTCCTGATGATCTGTCTAGGGTTGTGAGTGGGGTAATAAAGTCTTCAGTTATGTGGGTTTTAGAGTCAAATCTTTCTTTAGTTTTTCTGGAGGTTGCTTTATGAAGGTTGGCACACCTGTGTTGGGTTCATATATGATTAGGATAGATATTTCTTGTTGATGGACTGAGCCTTTTATCATTATGTAGTTGTCTTCAGTATATTTTTTGATTTTTAACAGCTTGAAGGGTATTTTGTCTGAAATTAAGATTGGTACACCTCCTTTCTTTTGTATTCCGTTTGCCTGAAAGTTTGTTTCCCATTCTCTCACTTTGAGTGTGTGGGGGTCCTTTCTAGTGACATGAGTCTCTTGAAGGCAATAGATTGTTGCCCAATGATATTTTATCCATTTTGCCATTCTATGTCTTTTCAGTGGTGCATTTAGTCCATTCACATTTAGGCTAATATTTGAAATGCAAGAGTTGATCCCTGTCATAAGGTTCTTACAGAGTTCTTCCTGTTTGTTTGTTGTCTTTCTTTGGGTTCTGGAGTTGGGTCATGTGTGTTGTCAATCTTTTGCCTGTACTCTTGTGAAGAATGTTGTTGTTCTTCTTTCTTTTTCTTCTGTATTCAGCACTTTCTTAAGTGTTTCTTGTAGAGGTGGTCTGGTGGCAGCGTAGGTTTTTAGGAATTGGATATCTGGAAAAGATTTCAATTCTCTCTCACTAATGAAGCTTAGTTTGGCTGGGTAGGTTATTCTTGTTTGAAATTGTTTATCTTTTAGTTCTTTGAAGATAGGACTCCAGGCTCTCCTAGCCTGAAGGGTTTCTGTGGATAAATCTGTTGCTATTCTAATTGGTCTTCCCTGGTAGGTAGTCTGGCCTTCTTTTCTTGCTACCTTTAGGAATTTTTCTTTTATAGCTACTTTGTTTAGGTGAATTATTATGTGACTGGGAGTTGGTCTTCTCATTTACTGTCTTGCAGGGGTTCTCTGAATCTCTTGTGTTTAAATTTTTTCATCCTTGAAGTGATGAGGGAAGTTTTCTTGAATGATTTGCTGAAATGTTTGTTCCAGTATGGCTTCTGTTTCTCTCTCTGCCTCAGGAAGCCCAATTACTCTTAGGTTTTGTCTCTTGATGTGATCATTCATCTCTTGCAGGTTTGTTCTGTCTTTTTGAGCTTCTTTTCTATGCTTTTAACAGTTTGGGATAGTTCTGTGTTTTGGTGTTTGAGCTCTGAGATTCTTTCTCTGCTTGGCTGATTCTGCTTTCCATTATTCTGTTATTCATTTCCATCACAGTATTCTTTACTGCTGTCATTTCTGACATCAGCTCCTTCCTATTTTCCTCTTGTCTCTCCACAATTTTTTAAATTCTCTCCATTAATATCTTGATGTCTGGGTTTGTTGCACGTAACCAGTCATTCTGGGGGCTCTTCATTGTTTGTGTTCCAGAATCTTTTCTCAGTGTTTCATTCCTCACCATATTTTAAATCATGATTTATTTGTTACAAATCATTTAAATTTAAACTCTTTGGTCAACTCAGCTATGACTAGACACTGGAACCCAGAAAAATATGTTAAACCTATGATAAGATGGAAGGATCTCCTTACAGGCCAATGGAGAAGGCCTGAACATATTGCTAACCAGTGGGAGGGGATATGCTTGCATATATCCACAAAACGAATCTACTCCTATTTGGATTCCTGATCGATTTATCCAACATGTCTACATTGACCCAGTGACCAAAACGAGTGGCAAGAATACTACTGATTCAGAGAAACACTAGACATGACAACATGCCTGCTAGTAACTGGGAGGAAGAACCTTCCTCATTGCTTCAGAAACAACCTGCTGCTTGCTGAGTCACAACTTCACCATAGTTCACCCAAGGAGGGAACAACTTTGAGCCACCAGATGAAAAATCTTTCATACAGGATGAGAATATTCCTTGTCCTCGGCTGTTCTGTACAAGACCACAAGCTACCAGACGTAATGTCTTCAGTGCTCGCTGTTCACGACTACCAGCATGGAAACAAATGAAATCTTTGGTTGAAGAAACAGGAGAAATGGTAACCTCCCCCTTGTCGTGTAACAAGAACTTTGCCCCCATGTAACATACTCATTTTCTCTCTTAACAACACCGAGAAGGACTGGTTACTCATCCAATGAGACACTGGGTATCCAGAGTGGAGAGAGTGTGTTTATGGATCAAAAGTGGACTATTTACACCTAGTGAAAAACTATAACAACTCCTATCAGAAATAAAAAAATTGTTTTTTCCCTACCTACAAAAAAAGGGGCCTACTTACAATCCCCTTATGTTTTTCTTGAATGGAATGAATATCAAACTGCTACAATTGACTATCACAAAAATGTTTATAAGGTGTCTTGTGCAAAATGTCTTTTAAATTGTTTAACTGTTCCCTTTTTAAGGGATTTGCAATCTTAAAACAACCCCCCTATTTCATGGTTCCAGTACAACTGTCATCTCACTGGTATGATGAGTATGGTTTACCAACGTTGTATGAAGTCAATTCTCTTCTGAAGAAAGGACAAAAAAGGTTTTAGTCCACTGTAGATTTGGGGAATTACAACCCTAATAGGTTGGTACTTTGGAAGCAGTTTCAGTTGTGGCTGTAGCTCCGGGGCCCATACAACTACCTTCATGATCAGTTATCTAAGAATGTTTCTATAGCCTTAACTACCCAAGATATTACTGATCACAAGCTAGAGAACAAAGTTAATGCTTTTGAAGAAGAGGTTCTAGCTATAGGACAAAAACTTGTGACTTTAAAAATTAGGTTGGCTCTTCGATGTTACTCTGAGGCTAAATGTTTAAACTCTGAATTAAATGCCTCACTCCTTTAGAGGTAAATACATCTGTCTACACATGGGACAAAACTAAAAGTCATATTCTTGAAATTTGGAATAATTCGGACTTAAACATGGACCTTACAAAATTGCATCAGAAAACTCAAGACATAACAGTTGCTGAAAAGCAATCCCAGTCTACTAAATTGGCCAGTTCTATATTTCACAATTTTTCTTCATTCATTGATCAAAAATTGTGAATGTCTATATTCATTAATGTGGGAATTTGTGGAACAGTTATTGTTTCATTCCTGTGTCTACTTCCAATCATTTTCAGAGTGTTAAAAAAGAGTATATCTCAGCTCAATACAAAATTTCATGGTTTCGTGCAAAAAAATAAAAAGGGGGAGATGTTGGGAGCCAGCCACAGAGGTCTACTGAGCATTAGGGAACAGGAAGGCCGTAGACTCCGAGACCACCATGATGTGTTCAGGAGCTGTTGACCCATTCCCTCCCTCCTTTTTCATTTTGCACAAACTACCAAGAAAAGATCCAGATGGCTGTAATAGAAAACTCTGAGACCGGAATGTACACAGCTAACCTAGGAATCTCTTGTTCCCATTCCCCACGGCTTATGGTCTTTAGCTTTATCACAATTTAAGTTTGACTTTGAGTCACATTGAGGAGCCTTAGTGCAGGCCACAGGTGCTCTTGATGCGACCTTTAGAAATTTATAGATATAGATTTTAAGAAAATTGTTTATATAGATTAAGAAAAATTAAGTAACCATTTTATTATAGCAGTATGGTTAGTTCCGTTTGACTTAGGGAAACTAATAAAGTTTGTATTAGGTCACCTGGTGTTAGAAGAGAGTAAATATAGAACCAACTGTTTTATAAAAACCAGTTTGAATTAGCATAGAATAGTAAAAGGCAATATATCATTATATTGGTTTCGGGTGTAAGCATTAAAAGATGTTATGTAATATAAACAATTAAGTGTACATAAAAACTGGATAAGAAGTTTATATTTTTCCTTATGTCTAAAAAATACATCTGTTTGAGAGTGGGGGATGTCCTGTGTGCATCTGGAACTGTTTAATGAAAAGGTACATGCTACATTTTGTGTAACAATAGCAGCAGGAGTTCCCATGATGATAACTTTGTGGAGTTTGGGGATAAAAGCCATGGAATTACACCCATTAAATGGGCTCTACACTAGACAGAGTCCAGTCTCTTTCTTACTCACCTTTTCTCTTTCTTTCTGTTTATTAATCCAGAACAATCACCGACACTGTCTCACCTTCCAGGGACACTCTAAATCTCTTTGCAGGGGCTGGCCCCGGCATTTTTACAGATATATGGGGGAGAATCGTTTTTCACTTTCTGTTGGCTGTATCCCCGCTCTTCTGAAGGTTTCTTTTGTTTTGCAGAAGTATATAAATTGGATGAGATCCCACTTGTTGAACTTTCTTCTTATCACACGGGTATTTAGGGCTCTGAAGAGGAATTAGTGTCCAGTTCCACTTTCCCTAATGGTGTCTCCTGTGTTTTCTAAGATTATTATAATTTGGTGTTTTACATTTAGGTCTTTGATCCATTTATAGTTAATGAGTAAGGTGATAGATAGGGTTCCTGTTTCAACTTTGTGCATGTTGTCAGCCTTTTCCCAGCAACATTTACTGACTATGTTCTCCATTGACCAGTGCGTCTTAGAGGATTTCACAAAGATGAGTTGGTTGAGAATTTGAGGATTTCATTCTCTGTCCTGATCCATTGGACTACGGACCTATTCTGGTACCAATAACAGGCTGTGTATATTACTATGAACATATAGCAAATTTTGAGTCTGGAACTGTTATAACTCCTGCTTTGTTTCTTTGGATAAGATTCTTTAGGCTATTCATGATTGTTTATGGTTTCATATGAATTCCTTATTGTAATTTCCAGGTCTGAGAAGAATGATGTAACTTAATGGTTATTTCATTGAAGTGTAGATTGACTAAAAGACTAATTTTTACATTAAAAGAGATAAGTAAAGTCAGGGAAAGAAGCATGTCAAATTGCCATTTATGACATCAGGCTCAGAATTTTTATGTCATAATGGGAGTGACCTTGACTACTGAGCAATCCTTAGGCTTCAAGCACTTGTGTAGAGTGCTCTGCCAAATGTGGTAGACATGGTGGAATTCATTCTCAAGAAATTAAGAGAACCATGTGTTCACATCTATCCAAAAATTTCTCCAGGGATAAGTGACCATTAAAGAATTCTCTAAACGAGGTCAACTTTTTTTTTTAAAGCAGTGTTTAATGAGAGAACCGAGAAACTCCCAAACTGGGAGGAGACCTGAGGGGGTTGCCCAAGAGGTAGTCTTCTATTATTATGGAAATGGAGTCCAGTTGAGGCTTGGTTATAGCACAACCAAGTAATATGTTAGTACTTTCTTTAGTTTAGAAACTTTTGGATGGTTTTAGTATTGTGTAACAACCTTTGAGCAGTTTTTCCTACAGGATCTGAACATTGCTTTTGCTAAGATCATAAACAATGTTCCAGAATTTTCAATTACCTAAATTTTTATAATAATGCAGAGCCCAAATACTTACTACTTTGTAAATCTTCATATTATTTTGGTTTATATATATTTGGGGCCCCCAAAATTTTCTTTATTAGGTGTGCCTCATTGTAAAGACTTGATAAAAAGTATCAGATTAATCGGATACTTTGTTGCAGAGTACAGCATTATGTCTTAGGTAGAAAAAATACTAGGGTATTCAATGCAAATACACTTTTAAAAGTATAAATTGGGTTAAAATAAAGGGAATGTGATTTTATATTTCATTCAAATATATAAGGGAGACTTTTTTCTAAGGATTGCACATCTGTAACATTTAATCAAAATTAACAAGCAGTATATACAGAGTGCACCAAGAAAATGTACACAAATTTTAACAATTTAAAAAGCTGTATTAAATTATGATACTGTTTTACTTTCTAAAATTTTTAAGATTTATTATTCATTCTGCCTTTTG
Organism: Cephalopachus bancanus; assembly: GCA_027257055.1. NCBI lineage: Eukaryota > Metazoa > Chordata > Mammalia > Primates > Tarsiidae > Cephalopachus > Cephalopachus bancanus. The sequence continues at coordinate 23,570 of JAPVLO010002036.1, forward strand.
AATAGCACTGAAATACACTAAAATTCAAGGCTCAGTTTTCTAAAAATGATATAGATCTGGAATCTCAAAAAGTTTCAATTTAGGCAAAATAAAACAAATAATTTATGTGAGAAACAGTGTAGTTGTCAATTTTGAAGTCAGAATTATACCATGTATTCCAACGTATTAAAGTGAAAAGGAGTTATCACTGGAGTTTTATAAAATTTAAAAAAAAATCAATCCTTGCATAATAAACATTTCCAGGCCCAATGCTGAATTGTAACCTTTTTTAAAGTGAAAAAAGTAAAAGATAGAATAAACAAAAAAAGTCAGTTGCATTTGTTACAACTTCCATTTATTTACTTAAGAATTTATTTTAATATTTTAATAAAATTATGGTAGAATTCAGAGTTAGAATACAAATATTGATTATACAGAGTTCCTGGTTTATGTGGTATGCCCCTTCCTTCCTTAGCAGTATCCCTCCACTGCCAATTTCGCCCCACCCCCTAAAGAGTTTTCTAGTACTGCCAATCACTTTCTTACAGCACTGTAAGTGACCAAGTTCAGTTCATGAGTGAGAACGTATTAAACTCTGCTTTTTGTTTCTGTGATAAATCACTAAAAATGACCTACCTAATATCCATCTAACATTCTGGAAAATCGTTATATCTGTCCTTTTTTATGGCTGCATAATATTCACTGTGTCTATACCACATTTATTTTATCCAATCCCACTTTGATGGGCAACATGGTTGGTACCATCTTTTATTGCAATTGTGATTAGATTTGCAAAAAAAATACTGGTGCAGGTATCATTTTGGTAAAATAATTTGAGTTCCTCCAGGTACATTCTCGACAGGGGACTTACTGAGTCACGTGGTAGGTCAATATCTTGTCCATTTACAAACTACCACACTGTTTTGCAAAGATGTTGCTGTACATTTCAGTCCACATGCAGTGTAGAAGCATTTATATCTTCCCAAATCCTTACCTGCATCTGTTATTTTTTGCTATATTAATGATGGCCAGTCTTATAGAGGGTATGTGGTATTTCAAAGTAGTTTCATTTGCATTTCTCTGATGATGAGTGAGGCTGAGCAATTTTCATGTGTCTCCTGGCTGCCCGTATCTCTTCTTACAAAAAGTGTCCAATCATGTATTCTGCACTCTTTGCAAAGGGACTGCTTGTCTGATTTTTCTGAGTGTTTGATTTTCTTGTAGATCCTAGATGTTATGCCTTTTTACAGATACATATGTGGAGAATCGTTTTTCCCATTCTGTTGGCTGTATCCCTGCTCTTCTGATGGCTTCTTTTGTTTTGAAGAAGTATATTAACTTGATGGGATCCCACTTCTCGAACTTACTTCTTAACACATGGGAGTTTAGGGCTCTGAGGAGAAATTAGTTTCCGGTTCCAGGTTCCCTAATGGTGTCTCATGCGTTTTCTAAGATTATTGTAATTTGGTGTTTTAGGTTTAGGTCTTTGATCCATTTAGATTTAATGTGTATAGTGACAGATAAGTGTCCTGTTTCAATCTTGTGCATGTTGTCAACCTTTTCCCAGCATCACTTAATGAATATCTTCCTCATTAACCAGTGTGTTTTGGAGGTTTTTTCAAAGATGAGTTGGTTGAAAATTTGAGGATTTCATTCTCTATCCTGATCCACTGGCCTATCAACCTATTCTTGAACCAATACCAGGCTCTTCTGATTACTGTAAACATATAGTAAAGCTTGAAGTCTGGAACTGCTATAGCTCCTGCTTTGTTTCTTTTGATAAGATTCTTTTGGCTATTCATGATTGTTTATGGTTTTATATGAATCCTTTATTACAATTTCCAGGTCTGAGTTGAATGATGTTAGCTTAATGGTTATTTCATTGAATCTGTAGATTGACTAAAAAGCTACTTTTTACATTGAAAGAGGTAAGTAAATTCAGGGAAAGAAGCATGTCCAATTGTCATTTTTGACATCAGCCTCAGAACTTTGACATCATAATGGGAGGGACCTTAACTACTGCTCAATCCTTAGGCTTCAAGCACGTGTGTATAGTACTCTGCCAAATGCGGTAGACATGATGGATTTCATTCCCAAGAGGTGAAGAGAACCATGTGTTCAAAGGTATCCAAAAATTTCTCCAGGTTAAGTGACTATTCAAGAATCCACTAAACGAGGTAGTATTTTTTAAAAAATTTAAAAGTGTTTATTGAGAGTACCGAGAAACTCCCAAACTGGGAGGGTACCTGAGGGGGTTGCCCAAGAGTTAGTCTTTATTATTATGGTCACGGAGTAATGTTGAGGCTTGGTTGTAGCACAACCAAATAATATTTTAGCACTTTCTTTAGTTTAGAAACTTTTGGATGTTTTTAGTATTGTGGAACAGACTTTAAGCAGTTTTTCCTACATGATTTGAACATTGTTTTTGCTAAGGTCATAATCAATTTTCCAGAATTTTCTTTTCTTTTTTTTTTTTTTTTTTGAGTTCGCATCTCACTCTGTCACCCAGACTGGAGTGCAGTGTCCACTTTCGGCCACCGTAGCCTGACGTGCTGGGCTCGCCGCGATCCTTTTGCCTCAGCTTTCTGAGTAGCCAGAATTACAGGCGCACGCTACCACGCCCAGCTGACATTTTATTTATTGTGAGATGAGATCTTGCTCAGGCAATCCACTCACCTCAGCCTCCCAAAGGCGTGGGATTACAGGCTGTGCCACCAAGCCCGGCTCAGAATTTTTAATTATCTAAATTTTTATACTAATGCAAAGCTCAAATTCTTACTACTTTGTAAATATCCATGTTATTTTGGTTTATTTATATTGGGCCCCAAATTCTCTCTTTTCTGTGTGCCTCATTGTAAAAGCTTGGTGATTATAATATCAGATTAAACAGATTCTTTGTTGCCGAGTACAGCATTATGCCTTAGGCAGAGAAAATACTAGGGGAATCAATGCAAATACTCTTTAAAAAGTACAAATTGGGTTAAAATATAAAGAGAATGTGATTTTATATTTCCTTCAAATATATAACAGAAAGTTTTCTCTAAAGATTGCACATCTGTAACATTTAATCAAAACTAACAAGCAGAAAATACAGAGTGCACCAAGAAAATGTACACAAATTTTAAGAATGGAAAAAGCCTTATTAAACTACGAAATCTTTATTTCTAAAATTTTTAAGATTTGGTATGCATTCTGCTTTCTAAATAGCACTTAGGTATACTGAATCTCAAGGCTCAGTTTTCTAAGAATGATATAGATCTGGAATCTCAACAAGTTTCAACTTAGGCAGAATAAAACATAATTTATTTGATAAACACTGTAGTTGTCAGTTTTGAAGGCAGAATTATACCATGTATTCCAACGTATTAAAGGGAAAAGGAGATATCAATGGAGTTTTATAAAATTTTTAAAAAATCAATCCCTGCATAATGAATGTTTCCAGGCCCAACGCTGAATTGTAACGGTTTTTAAGGTAAAAAAAATATATATAATAAAGAAATGAAATCAGTTACATGTTTTACAACTTTCATTCATTTATTCACTTTAATTTTTATTTTAATTTTTTAAAAATGTGGGGAACATTTCAGAGTTAGATATACATACATTGATTATGCAGTGTCCCTTGTTGATGAGGTGTGCTCCTCCCTTCCTTAGCAGTATCCCTTCACTGCCAATCCCGCATGTCCCCCTAAAATGTTTTCCCCTACTACCAATCTCTTTTTTACAGCACTATAAGTGATCAAGTTCAGCTCATAAGTGTGAATATAAGGAAATCTGTTCTTTGTTTCTGTGATAAATCTCTGAAAATGACGTACATCACATCCATCAAACGTTCTGTAAAATCCTTATAACTGTCCTTTTTATGGCTACATAATGTTTCACTATTTATATACCTCATATATTCTATCCATTCCAGCTTTGATGGGCAACATGGTTGGTACCATGTTTTATTGCAATTGTGATTAGAGCTGCAAAATCATATGGGTGCAGGTATCTTTTTGGTAAAATGATTTGAGTTCCTCCAGGTATGTTGTTGACAGGGCAATTACTGAGTCACATGGTAGGTCAATATCTTGCCCATTTACAAAGTACCACACTGTTTTCTAAAGATGTTGCTCTACATTTCAGTCCACATGCAGTGTAGGAGCACTGATTTCTTCCCAAATCCTTACCTGCATTTGATATTTTTTGTTTTATTAATGATGGCCTGTGTTACAGTGTGTTTGTGGTATTTTAAAGTGGTTTCATTTGCATTTCTTTGATGATGAGTGAGGCTGATCAATTTTCATGTATGTCCTGGCGGCCTGTATCTCTTCTTATGAAAAGTGTCCAATCACGTATTTTGCACACTATTCAAGGGAATTTTGTCTGATTTTCTGAAGTTTGAGTTTCATGTAGATCCTAGATGTTGTGCCTTTATACATATATATAGTTGGGGAAAGTTTTTCCCTTTCTGTTTGCTGTATCTCTGGTCTTGTGAAATATATTAATTTCTTGAGATCCCACTTGTCGAACTTACTTCTTAGGTCATGGGTATTTAGGGCTCTGAATAGTAATTAGTTTCCGGTTCTAGTTTCCCTAATGGTGTCTCCAGCGTTTTCTAAGATTATTTAATTTGGTGTTTTACGTTTAGATCTTTGATCCATTTAGAGTTAATGTGTATCATGATAGATAGTTTTCCTGTTTCAATCGTGGCAAGTAATCAGACTTTTCCCAGCACCATTTACTGAATATGTTCACCATTAACCAGTTGGTCTTGGAGGTTTTTTGAAAGATGATTTGGTTGAGAATTTGAGGATTTCTTCTCTGTCCTGATTTATTGGCCTATCGACTTATTCTTGTACCAATACCAGGCTGTGTTGATTTCTGTAAATTTGAAGTATGGACCTGTGGTAGATCCTGCTTTGTTTTTTCAATAAGATCCTTTTGGCTATTCATGATTGTTTATTGTTTCATATTAATTCTTTATTTCAATTTCCCAGTCTGAGAAGAATGATGTTAATTTAATGGTTGTTTCATTGAATCAGTAGATTGACTAAAGGCTTATTTTTACATTAAAAGAAGTAAGAAAAGTCAGGAAAACAAGCATGTCAAATTGTCATTGATGACATCAGCCTAAGAACTTTGCCATCATACTGGGAGGGACCTTAACTACTGAGCAATCCTTAGGCTTCAAGCACTTGTGTACAGTGCTCTACCAAATGGGTAGACATGGTGGATTTCATTCCCAAGAAGTGAAGAGAACCATGTGTTCACACCTATCCAAAAATTTCTCTATGTATAAGTGACCATTCAATAATCCTCTAAACAAGTAGTTTTTTTTTTTTTAAAGCAGTGTTTTTGAGAGGACCGAGAAACAACCAAACTGGGAGGAGACCTGAGTTTCAAATTTTCTTTTTCTGTGTTCCTCGTTTTACATGCTTCATGATTAAAAGTATCAGATTAACGAATAATTTGTTGCAAGTACAGCATTTGTCTTAGGTAGAAAAAATACTGGGGGATTAAAGGAAATACTCTTTTAAAATTATAACTTGGGTTAAAATAAAAAGGGAATGTGTTTTTATTTTTCCCTTTAAAATTTATAAGGGAAACTTTTCTCAAAAATTTTTCTTCCGTAACATTAATGAAACTTAACAAGCAGAAAATAAAGATTCACATAAAATGTACACAAACTTTAAGAAGGGAAAAAAGGGTTATTAAATTACGATACTGTTTTTTTTTCTAAATTTTAAAAAGATTTATTATGCATTCTGCCTTTGAATAGCACTTAGGTACACTGAATCTAAAGGGCTCAGTTTTCTAAGAATGATATAGATCTGTAATCTCAACAAGTTTCAATTTAGGCAGAAAAAATTTTCAAAATTATGTGAGAAACACTGTAGTTGTGAATTTTAAAGGGCAGAATTATACCATGTTTCCAACGTATTAAAAGGAGAAGGAGAAATCATTGCGTATTATACAATTCTTAAAAAATCAATCCCTGCATAATGAACGTTTCTAGCCCAACCCTGAATTGTAAAATTTTTAAATTTAAAAAATAATAAAAAATAGAATAAACAAATGTTTTTGCAGTTCTACAGTTTTCATTTATTCATTTTTTAATTATGTTTTTTAAATTTTTTTAAAAATTTGGGATACAATTCAAAGTTATAAATAAAAAAATTGATTATTCAAGGGCCCTGGTTGATGAGGTATGCCCTCCCTTCCTTAGCATATTCCTCCATTGCCAATCTCACCCTTCCCTCTAAACACTTTTCCACAACTACCAAACATATTTTTATAGCATTATAAGTTCAGCTCATGAGTGAGAATGTATGGAACTCTGTTCTTTGTTTCTTTGTAAAATAAGTGTAAATGGCCTACCTCATATCCATCAAACGTTCTGCAAAATTCTTCTATCTGTCCTTTTTATGGCAGAATAATATACTATCTGGTATATACCACATTTATTTTATCCATTCCAGCTTTGATGGGCAATATGCTTGGTATCATGTTTTTCTTTTCAATTGTGATTAGACAAGTAAAAAACATACTTAAGGTGCAGGTATCCTTATGGTAAAATGATTTGGGTTCCTCCAGGATATTATCTACAAGGGGAAATTTCCGAGTCACATGGTAAGTCAATATCTAGTCCCTTTACAAACCACAACATTTTTCCAAATTTTTTCTTACTTTTCAGTCCACATGCAGTGTAGAACATTTTTTTTTCCAAATCCTGACTGCATTTTTATTTTTGTTTTATTAATGATTGCCAGTCTTACTGGGGTATGTGGATTTTAAAAATGGTTTATTGCATTTCTTAGAGGATGAGTGAGGCTGAGCAATTTTCATGTGTCTGTTACTGCCCTATCTTTTCTTATGAAAAGTGTCCAGTCACTATTTTTCACACTTTTCAAAGGGGAAAGTTTGTTTGATTTTTATTTGTGTTTGAGTTTCATGTAGATCCCAGATGTTATGCCTTTTTACAGATACATAGGTGGAGAATCGTGTTTCCCATTCTGTTGGTGGTATCCCTGCTCTTCTGTTAGTTTCTTGTGTTTTGCAGAAGTATATTAATTTGATGAGATCCCACTTGTCTAACATTTCTTAAGGCATGTGTTTTTAGGCCTCTGAAGAGGAATTAGTTTCCGGTTCCAGTTTCCCTAAAGGTGTCTCCTGGTTTTCTAAGATTATTATAATTTGTGTTTTAGTTTAGGTCTTTGATCCATTTGAGTTAAGGTATGGTGTAGATAGGGGTCGTGTTTCATCTTGTGTTTTTTTCAGCTTTTCCCAGCACATTTACTTTATATGTTCTCCATTACCCAGTGGTTCTTGGAGGTTTTTTGAAAGATGGTGGGTTGAGAAATTTTAGGATTTCATTCTTTGTCCTGACCATTGGCCCATGGGCCTATTCTAGTACCAACACCTGGGTGGTTGATAAATGTAATATATAGTAAAGTTTGAAGTCTGGAACTGGATAGCTCTTTCTTTGTTTCTTTTGATAAAATTCATTTGGTTTTTCATTATTTATATGGTTTCATATGAATTCTTTAATTAATTTCCAGGTCTAGAAAATGGAAATTAATAGTATTTCATTTATCTGTAAGTGACTAAAAAACTAATTTTTACATTTTTAAAGTCAGGGAATCAAGCATGTCATATTGTCATTTATGACCTCAGCCTCAGAAATTTGACATCTAATTGGAGGGGGCCTTTACTACTGAGCAATCCCTTTGGTCAAGACTTGTGTACATTCTCTGCCAAAAACGGTAGACATGGTGGATTTCATTCCCAAAAAAGAGAAGGAACCATGTGTTCTCACCTATGCAAAAATTTCTCCTTGGATAAGTGACCATTAAAGAATCCTCTAAACGAGGGGGTCTTTTTTTTTTAAACAGTGTTTTTGTAGGGGACCGAGAAAATCCCAAAGAGGGAGGGGACCTGAGGGGGTTCCCACAGGTAGTCTTTTATTTTATGGTCAGGGAGTCCTGTTGGAGCTTGGAAGGAAAAACCCAAAACATATTTTACCACTTTCTTTAGCTTAGAAACTTTTGGTGTTTTCAGTATTGTGTAACAGCTTTGAGCAGTTTTTCCTACAGGATTTGTACATTGCTTTTGCTAAGATCATAATCAATTTTTCAAAATTTTCAATTATTAATATTTTTACTAATGCAGTGACAAAACTACTTTGTAAATCTTTATGTTTTTTTGGTTTTTATATATTGATCCCCAAATTCTCTGTTTTTGGTGCTCATTTTCTTTCTTTTTTTTTTTTTTATTGGGGTCTCACTCTGTCACCCAGACTGGGTGCAATGGCCACTCCAGCCACCCCAGTTTGACCCGCTGGGCTCGGATCCTTCCGCTCAGCCCCCAAGTAGCTGGAATTACAGGCATGCGCTACCAAACCCCTCTGATTTTTTTATTTATTGTAGGATGAGGTCTTGCTTCCCAGGCAGGTCTAGAACCCGCAGGCTCAGGCAATCCACTCACGTCCACCTCCCAAAGTCACAAGATTACAGGCTGAGCCACCAAACCGGCTTGTGCCTCATTTTCAATGCTTGGTGTTTAAAAGTATCAGATTAATGGAATAATTTGCTACAGAGTGCAGCAGTATGTCTTAGCTAGAGTAAATACTAGGGTATTCAATGGAAATACTCTTTTAAAAATATAAATTGGGTTAAAATATAAAGGGGGACAATCTGGACAAGATGGCAATGGCATAGGTGAACTGGTGAGATTCTCTGAATGTGAGTTCTCAAAAACGCTATTACTTCTCTTTCCCCATCCCCCAGCTCACCACCAACCATGCTAGTGCTAGGCCAGGAACTTTTGGTTCCACACAGGGCCAGATTTTGCGGCCCCCTACTGCTGCTGTTCTACTGCATATGTGGGAGTCTCTGGTCCCAGCCCCCTCCAGCTCTCTCACCGGTTGCATTGTCTCCAGCCCGGCAGCAGGCACCAAGCCGCCAGTCACACAGGGAGGCTCTGTGTGCCCACCCCTCAGAGACACTGGTCCTATTCCCAGCTGAAGTACCCTGTGGGGGACCCAGAGCCACTCTCACCACTCACCACCTGCCCTTTGGAGCTTTGGAGCTCTGGAACTCTGGGCCCACCCTGGCTGAGGCACTCAGCATGAGACCCAAGCTGTGGGAGCCAGACAAGCGGAAAAAAACAGATCTGCTTAAACTGCCTCACCATTCTCCAGGCAGAGACTTCCATGGCTCCACCCACCTTTCAACAACCTTTACCTCATTTCCTAAGGCCAGATATTGCAGCCCCCGCTGCTGCTATTTCACTGTGTGCTGGGAGTATTGGGTCCCACCCCCCTCTGGCTCCCTCCCTGGCTCCATTGTCTCCAACCAAGTGTTACCAAACTGCTGGTCACATAGGGAGGCTGTGGGCGCCCACCCCACAGAGACACCAGTCCCATTCCTGGTTGAAGTACCCTGTGGGGGGTCCAGAGCCACTCTTGCCACTCACGCCTGCCCTTTGGAGCTTTGCAGCTCTGGAACTCTGGGCCCACCCTGGCTGAGGCACTCAGCATGAAACCCAAGCCGGGGGACCCAGACAAGCAGAGAAAAACAGATCTGCTTAAACCACCTTGCTATTCTCCAGGCAGAGACTTCCATTGCCCTGCCCACCTATCAACAAACTACCTCAGTTCCTAAGGCAACAGCATGAAACAGGACACAAAGCCCCCCCCATGCTGCAAAGAAAAACTAAAGGGAGAGGCCGGAATTGGAGATCACAGAAGTGACTCTAGTCTGATTGCTTACTTTGACTTATGATTTTATCATTGAAACTGTTGGTTTAGATCACATTTGGTGTTTACCTTCTGACTTACACTGTTACTTGATTTTATTGGCCTGTCTCTGTGTAGCTATCAGTACTCTTTAGGGAATCTTTCTTACCTGTCTTTCTTCACTTCTTCCTGGCCCTATGTCTCTTTCTCACCTGATAGTTGGTATGTATATCTGTTTTCCCTCTCACACTTCTCTCTTTTGCTTATTTTGACTTATGATTTTATCATTGTAACTGTTGGTTTAGATCACGTTTGTTGTTTACCTTCTGACTTACACTGTTTCTCGATTTTACTGGCCTGTCTCTGTGTTGCTGTCAGTACTCTTTAGGGAATCTTTCTTACGTGTCTTTCTTCACTTGTTCCTGGCCCTGTGTCTCTTTCTCACCTGATAGTTGGTATGTATATCTGTTTCCATCTCGCACTTCTCTCTTTCTAACTCCCTATTGACCCCCCTTCCTCCATTATTTTCCTTTTATACGCCCCCTTTTTAAATCTAGGGACCAAGACTACATACTGCTAAATAGACAGACTGTAAAGCAGACAGAAAAGTGAACAAAGCCAGAAGACCCTCATAAGGAGAACAGGACATTGCAGAAGAGAAATATAAGCAACCCCAACTTCCCTCAAAAACAGAATTGAAGAAGGGGAGGGAAAGGGGAGAGGGAGAAAAATCTACAGAAATGAAGAAAAAACAAAAGAAAAGTATGGGTATCTCCCAGACGCCTGGGAGAGCAGACACAGAGAAAACTGAATTTGGAATGCAAACAATGAAAAGGCCCCAAAATGAAAGGTCTCAAACTGCAAATGTAGATATCAAGACAATAATGGAGAGATTGAAAAGAATTGAGGAGATACAAGAAGAAACTAGGAAGGAGTTGATGTCTGAGATAGCAGTAATAAAGAATACTGTTAATGAAATAAATAACAAACTGATAAGCATGGAAAGCAGAATTACCCAAGCAGAAGAAAGAATCTCAGAGCTTGAGGCCCAAAAATATAGAAATAACCCAAACTCTCAAAAACACAGAAAATAAGCTCAAAAAGACAGAACAAAACCTTCAAGAGATGAGTGACTACCTCAAGAGGCCTAACCTTAGAGTAATCAGACTCCCTGAGGCAGAAAGAGAAACAGAGACCACATTGGAACAAACTTTTCATGAGATCATTCAAGAAAACTTCCCTTATCTAATCAGTGATGCAAAAATTCAAACACAAGTGATTCAGAGAACCCCTGCAAGACAACAAATGAGATAACCAACTACTACACTCATAATAATTCACCTAAATAAAGTAGGCACACAAGAAAAAATCCTAAAGGCAGCAAGAGAAAAAGGCCAGATCACCTACCATGGAAGAACAATCAGAATAGCAGCAGATTTATCTGCAGAAACACTGCAGGCTTGGAGCCCTATCTTCAAAGCACTAAAAGATAAACAATTTCAACCAAGAAAAAACTACACGGCCAAGATAAGCTTCATCAGTGAGGGAGAATTAAAATCTTTCCCAGATATCCAATCCCTAAGAACTTATGCTGCCACCAAACCATCTCTACATGAAACACTTAAGAAAGTACTAAACACAAAAGAAAAGGAAAAAAGAACAACATTCTTCACAAGAGTACAGGGAAAATAATAAAATACACCAACACCAAAACCAAAAGAAAGACAAAAAAAAAAAAAGAAAAAACCAAGTGGAAGAATGACAACTCAATAAGAACTCCATGATAGGGACGAACTCTCACATTTCAATAATTAGTGTGAATGTGAATGGACTAAACGCACCACTGAAAAGACATAGAATGACAAAATGCATAAAATATCACCAGGCAACAATATACTGCCTTCAAGAGACCCATCTCACTAGAAAGGACATACACAGACTCAAAGTAAGAGGGTGGGAAACAAATTTTCAGGCAAATGGAACACAAAAGAAAGGAGGAGTCGTGATTCTCATTTCAAAATACCATTTAAGCTATCAAAAATTAAAAAAGATACAGAGGGCCACTACATAATGATAAAAGGTTCACTCCATCAACAAGAAATATCTATCCTAAACATATATGCCCCCAACATAGGTGCACCAATATTCATAAAGCAACTTCTAGGAAAACTAAAGAAAGACATTAACTCTAACACCATCATAACTGGGGACTTTAATCCACCACTCATAACCCTAGTCAGATCATCAGGACAAAAAATCAACAAGGAGATCCAGATCCTCAATGAGACTCTGGACCAAATGGATTAATTGATTCCTACAGAACACTCCATCCAAAGACCACAGAACACACATTCTACTCATCACCGCATGGACACACATTCTACTCATCACCGTATTCTAAGATCGACCACGTAATTGGACGCAAATCAAGCATAAGCAAATTTAAAAGGACTGAAATGCTACCATGCACCTTCTCGGATGACAGTGGAATAAAAATAAACATTGACACCAACAAGGTCCTCCAAAACCCACAAGACATGGACACTAAACAGCATGATGCTAAACAACGCCTTGCTCAATGATGAAATCAAAACAGAGATCAAAAGATACCTGGAAACAAATGAAAATGAAGAAACATCTTACCATAATTTCTGGCACGCCTTAAAATCTGTAATAAGAGGGGAATTTACATCCCTACAAACACATGTGAGGAAAATGGAAAGATCACAAATTAACAACCTAACAAGCCACCTAAAGAAGCTGGAAAAGCAAGACCACAAAAACCCTAATTCAGCAGAAGAATCCAGATCACCAAAATAGAAGCCCAAATCCAAGAAATAGAAGACAAAAAGATAATACAAAAAATTAATAAAACAAAAAGCTTGTTCTTCAAAAGAATAAACAAGATTGATGGTCCACTAGCTAGACTGACCAAGAAAAAACGAGGAAAAAACCAAATAAACATAATTAGAGACATAAAAGATGAAGTCACATCTGACCCTGAAGAAATACAAAAGATCATTAGAGAATACTATGTACACTTGTATGGAAACAAACTTGAAAACCTTAGGGAAATGGAGGACTTTCTGACCTCACACAACCTACCTAGGTTGGAACAAGAAGAAATTGAGACCTAAGTAGAACAATAACAATCAAGGAAATTGACTACGTAATAAGAAAACTTCCTACAAAAACCCTGGACCAGATGGCTTTCCAGCAGAATTCTATAACACATTTAGGGAGGAGGTGATACCAATCCTACTGAAGGTATCCCAGGAAACTGAAAAAGATGGAACACTCCCTAAATCATTTTATGAAGCCAACATCACATTGATACCCAAGCCAGGTAAAGATCCAATAAAGAACGAGAACTACAGGCCAATATTTTTGATGAACATAGATGCTAAAATTCTCAACAAGATAATAGCAAACCGGATTCAGCGATACGTCTCAAAAATCATCCATCATGACCAAGTAGGCTTCATCCCTGAGATGCAAGGCTGGTTCAACATTCGTAAAACCATAAATGTTATTAAATACATTAACAGATGTCAAAATAAAAACCACATGATTTTGTCATTAGATGCCGAAAAAGCTTTTGATAAAATCCAGCACCGCTTCTTGATAAAAACCCTTGAACATCTAGGCATATGGGGAACATACCACAAAATAATAAAAGCCATCTATGAGAAACCCACAGCGAGCATACTCCTAAATGGACAAAAATTAGAACCATTTCCCCTGAAAACTGGAAAAAGACAAGGATGCCCACTCTCACCCCTCTTGTTCAACATAGTATTGGAAGTCCTGGCTCGAGGAATCAGAGAAGAGAAGAATCGGGGTGTATGCAAATAGGAAAGAGGAAGTCAAGTTATCTCTCTTTGCAGATGATATGATTGTGTACCTTGAAAACCTGTAGAGAATGTGTAAAAAATCCCCCTTTACACTGAAAAAGGGCCCCTTTGGCAAAGTTTCAGGTTACAAAATAAATGTACAAAAGAAAAATCGCATTTCTCTACACCAATAATAAAAAAAACAGAAACCCAAAAGTTAAAAACAGAATTCCACTCACAATACCCAAAAAATAATGAAATATCTTGGCATCTTCCTAACCAGAGAGGGTGAAAGACCTTTACAATGAAAACTGCAAAACACTGCTCAAAGGAATCAAAGTTGAAACAAACAAGTGGAAATATATCCCATGCTCATGGTTTGCAAGAATCAACATTGAAAAGACGTCCATATTACCAAGGCAACATTCTTCCCCCTAAAAAGAACCCTTTTTAGAAAAAAACAACACAGGAATTCATATGGAAACACAAATGTCCAAGAATAGCCAGAACTATCCTCAGCAAAAAAAAAAGGCAGGTGGTATCACATTACCAGACTTCAAACTTTACTAAAAAAGTACAATCATCAAAACAGCTTGGTATTGATATAGGAACAGGCATATAGATCAAGGGAAATAGAATTGAGATTCCAGAAGCAAAACCTCAATTTCTCAACCAACTCATCTTCGACATAGCCCCCGACCACCTACCACTGGGGAGAGGAGAACCTATTCAGTAAACGGTGCTGGGAAAACTGGCTGACCAATACAAAAGATTGAAACAGGACCCCTATCTTTTCCCCATGCACAAAGGATTTAAATCCAAATGGATCAGAGACCTAAATGTAAAACCTCAAACCATAAGAACCTTAGAAAAGGAAGGAAATAAACCCATGGAAATCAGAACTGGCATCCAATTCCTGAACAAAACCAAAACCCACAGCTCATAAGAGAGAAGATAGACAAGTGGGAACTTATTAAACCGGCAAGCTTCTGCCAAGCCAAAGAAACCATGAAGAGAGCAGGGAGACAGCCTACAAATGGAAAAAAATATTTGCCGACACCAGATCTGACAAAGGTTTAACATCCTGAACCTATATGGTACTCAAACGTGCTGAAAATAAAAAAACAAACAACCCTGTTATAAAATGGGCAAAAGATATGAACAGACACTTAACAAAGGAAGACATCCGAGCAACCAACAAACACATGAAGAAATGTTTAACCTCACTAATTATCAGGGAGATGCAAATCAAAACCACACTGAGATACAACCTAACCCCCGTCAGAATGGCAATTATCCCAAATCAAAAAATAACAGCTGCTGGAGAGGTGTGGAAAATGGAACACTTCTGCACTGTTGGTGGGAGTGTAAACTAATGCAACCTCTGTGGAAAGCCATGTGGCAATTCCTAAAAGCTCTAAATACCAACGTTCCATGTGACCCCGCAATACCCCTACTGGGAATATATCCTGAAGAACACAAATCACTCTATAAAAAAGATACCTCCACACGCATGTTTATCGCAGCATTGTTCACAATAGCAAGAACCTGGAAACAACCCATGCTCCCTGTCAAAAGAGGACTGGAAAAAAAAAAAAATTGGTATATATACAGATGAAACTACGAAACCATAAAAAAAACAAAATCATAAATTTTTGCAGAAACCTGGATGGAGGAGAGTTATAATACTAAGTGACCTCTCACAGAAACAAAGATCTGAGTATCCATGTTCTCACTCATATAATGGACCTTAAACATCTAATGCAATACTATACGAAAATCTGACAGTATTTTGAAAAAATGGGAGGGAGGGAGATGGGGTTAACAGTAGCAAATATCTGTCTGGGGAAAAGGGAAACCCCCATATCAACAGGGTGCCTGAATGAAACGAATTGTATACCTAACCCTTAACTGTACCCCACAAATTTATAATAAAAATAAATAAAATTTTTAAAAAAACAATCTAAAAAAAATATATATATAAAAAAGGAAAGTGATTTATATTTCTTTAAATATAGTTAAACTTTTCTCTAAGGAATGCATGTCTGTAACATGCAATCAAAATTAACAACAGAAAAAACAGAGTGCACCAAGAAAATGTACACCAATTTTGAATGAAAAAGCTGTATTAAATTACAATATCATTTTATATTTTTATTTTTTAAAGAAAAAAAAAATTTAAAATTTTGCATTCTGCCTTTTGAAAAGCACTTAGGTACACTGAATCTCAGGGTTTAATTTTCTAAGAATATATAGTTCTGGAATCTCAACAAGTTTCAATTTAGGCAGAATAAAACATTCATAAATTTTTGTGGGAAAAACTGTAGTTTTAATTTTTAAGGCAGAATTATACCATGTTTTCCAACGTTTAAAAAGGGAAAAAGGGGTAATCATTGGAGTATTAACAAATTTTTAAAAAATCAATCCCTGCAAATGAACTTTCTAGCCT
>JAPVLO010002037.1:0-45242 GCA_027257055.1 Cephalopachus bancanus
CAACCCCTTCATGGGACCATATCCGGGGTGTGCTTATGTTATCACTGAGTGTGTGTCACTGTAACACACACACCACACACACACACCACACACACACACCCCCACACACCCACAACTATACCTTGCCCACGGTCTCATCAACAAAACTACAGGCCAAGTTGATACCTCCCAGGTAATCCCAGAAGTTCTCTCATCCACTCAAGTTGCTTAAGGCCTACTCTTCTAGCAAAAGAACTGACATCTCCCTCCTTTTATGCTGCCTCTGAAAAAAGTATGTACCTTCTGAAGTTTCCTTCAACACTCCTGGTGAGGAACTCAGGGGAACCAGAGTAGGTGTCCAGGTGAGTGGCATGAATGGTGGGAGGAAGGAATGGGCCATGAGCTTAATTGTGTGGTTCAGTTACCCATGGTTAGAGACCTTGAACCTCTTGCCCCCATTCCGTGCTCTAGTCTTCCACTTGGGCTTTGGGTCCGGGCATGCTGGGGAGTGTTTCCATGGTGATGCCGTAACAACCCATGCCACAGCCTTCAGACCCTTTCCTTTGACCTGCCCAGAAGATCAGAGGAGTTCCATGACTACTTGACACAGGTTCCACTGGCCTTTTGAGAACTGCAAGAGTTCCAGGTGTAGAATCCACTCGGCACCTTTGCCTGGATACTCTGCTGTCAGGGACCACCTCGAAAATCCTGACCTCTCCCCTCATGGAGTTTCACTGCTCCCTTGCACCAATACCTGGACTCAGGCCTGACCCCAGCCAGCTGTCAAATTGTTTCTAGAAAACAGGTGCTTTATTTTTATTTTTTGAGTTGGAGTCTCACTCTGTTGCTTAGGCTAGAATGCAGTAGCACACTGATGTCCACTGCAGCCTCGACCTGCTGGGCTCAGGCGATTCTCCTGCCTCAGCCTTCCAAGTAGCTGGAACTACAGGTGCACACCACCATGACTGGTTAATTAAAAAAAATTTTTTTTTTATTGTAGAGATGAGGTCTCACCAAGTTCCCAGGCTGGTCTTGAACCCCTGGGCTCAGGCATTCCTCTCGCCTCCGCCTCCCAAAGTGCTGGGACTACAGGTGTGAGCCACCACACCTGGCTGGAAGACAGGTGTTCTAAGCACCCCACTTCCTGTCTTTGTCCCCATGCCCCCAGCCCGTGTGGCTCCCCCCAGCCCAGTGACTGCCTGTTACTCTTAGAACTGGCCCTTCTCAACTTCTCAGGCTTTCTCTCCATCCACAGCTGTCCTGGAAATCCAGCTCCAAGGTCACAGTTGCTTTTGGAGCTCCCCGAAGGGCTTGTGAAATACGAATTTAAGAGGCCATCATCTGAAATGAAGTGATTCCACAGCAACACCTGAGTGGGAGACTCCTGTGAAGCCTCTGAGGGGACCAGCCACAGTGGCTGGCATGTCACTGCAGTGCCCCATGAGGGAGGAACTGGCTCAGCGATTTGCCTTGGTCCTCTCCCAAGACCTGGACCTTCATTTGCCACTCATCCTGCCCTGGGAGTGCAGTGTTACCCTTGGGTTTTCCAATTCCTTTCACTGAACTCCAAACCTGAAAGGGATTGGGAAAGGTGCTCTAAGCTCAGTCCTTCCTTTCAGCCCCTAGTTTTTGTTTGTTTGTTTGTTTGAGTTGGAGTCTCACTCTGCCGCCCAGGCTGGAGTGCAGTGGCGCACTAATGGCCACCTCAGTGTCAACTTGCTAGGCTCCGGCAATCCTTCTGCCTCAGCCTTCCAAGTAGCCAGAACTACAAGGGCACTACCACGCCCGGCTATTTTTTTGTATTATAAAGACAAGGTCTCACCAAGTTGCCTGAGCTGGTCTTGAGGCCGCGGGTTCAGGCAATCCACTTGCCTTGGCTTCCCAAAGTGCTGGGATTACAGGCTGCGCCACCGAGCCTGGCCCAGCTCCTAGTTTTACCAGCTTTGCCCACTCAGTACCTATCTGCCACAGAGAAGACCTATGTCAAGGCCCAGGCTGTCAGCCTCCAGGTCTTTATTCAGGAGCTAACTTGTGCTGGGCTCACTTTTCTGTACCTCATGACCAACATACCTTGATCAGATAAGTGGAGTAGCCATAATGTTAATGAAATAACATCAGTACTACTTACTGACTGCTGGCTCTGGTTCAGTTATGGTTATATTCACTTAACTTATGCCATTTTATTTTATCCTCCCTACATCCATACGAGGTAAGATGTGGAGTATACGGTTCTGGCCCTGCACTGGAGGCTTGAATTCTGGCTCTAATACTGTCTTGTCAGGCTGTCTTGTTAGCTTGCTGCTGGGGTCAACTCTCAGACCCTTCTCAGTTCTTGACAGGCACCAAATAGTTCATGCTGGAGAAAAACTTCATTAATATAGCAAATGTGGGAGAATATTCAGCCCATATGATACACTTATTTGGCACCAGGGTTCAGCTTAGCAAAAGGCATGTGGGGCATTGCCAGAACATTGCCACCATTGCCTTACTAGACTCTGGTATGGCCCTGTGCTCTTTGAGCTATGGCTGTTGTCATACTTCCTGGCTTTGACCCCCACCCCTACCTTGGGGAGGTGAATCTTTCTCTCTCTCTGTCTCTCTAATTTACTTTGTTTTGTTTTGTTTTGTTTTTTTGAGTCAGAGTCTCACTTTGTCGCCCAGGCTGGAGTGCAGTGGCACACTCACGGCCACCACAGCCTCAACCTGCTGGGCTCAGGTCATCCTCTGCCTCAATCTTCCAAGTAGCCAGAACTATAGGTGCATGGTACCACACCCAGCTAATTTTTTTGTTTATTGTAGAGATGAAGTCTCGCCAAGTTACCTGGGCTGGTCTCAAACCCACAGGCTCAGGCAATCCACTCGCCTTGGCTTCTCAAAGTGCTGGGGGATTACAGGTTAAGCCACTGAGCCCGGCCTCTAATTTACTTTTAAATAAACTATATTCTCTAATCTAAAAGAAAAGAAAAAAGCACATGAGTGTAGTGAATCTAGAACTTTGACTGCTGCTGTGACCTTTTAAGTATAAAAGGAGGCTGGGCCCAGTGGTGCACCCCTGTAGTCTCAGTTACTTAGGAGGCATAGGTGGGAGGATCCCTTAAGTTCAGGAGTTTGAGACCAGCCTGGGCAACATAGGAAGACCCTGTCTCTAAAAACAAAAAACTCGAATCATACTTGAGAACTCCTTCAACTGCTGCCATTACCGTGTCAGTATCTGAGAGACACTATGAGCATTTCTGAAACCTGCTTCAGCCAAATGTGGAATCTCATGCACAGTATCCCAGTGAAGAAATATTTTGGGAGTATGGGAAAGCTTCCAGGAACTTTGTTATATTTTCTGACCTGCTGAGAGTCCAGGGCAGTTAATTTTTGGGAGGGCGTAAAGTCTGTGTCTTTTTTTTTTTTTTTTTTGGCATGTAGCTGTCCAGTTGTTCCAGCACCATTTGCTGACAAAACTATATTTGCCTTTGTTTCTTTGACAAAGATCAGTTGGCTATATATGTATATGCTGACATATAGCTATATGTTGGTCTGTTTCTGGGCTCTCTTTTCTGTGTCGTTGTTTTATTTGTCTTAGTATTATATTGAGTCTTGAAGTCAGATGTCAGTCCTTCAACTTTATTCTTAATATTGTGTTGGCTATTTGTGTCTTTTGCCTCTCTTGATATAAACTTTAGATCAATTTGTTTATAGCCACAAAACAACTGGCTGGGATATTTATTGGGGTTTCATTGAATCTATAGATCAAGAAGAGAAAAACTGACATCTAGACAAAATTGAATCTTCCTAGTCATAAACATGGATCATTTATTTCATTCCTTGATTTTGTTCATCAGAGTTTTATAGTTTTCCTCAAATAGATCTTGTAACATCTTTTTTTTTTTGAGTTGGAGTCTCACTCAGTTGCCCAGACTGGAGTGCAGTGGCCACTCCCGGCCACCGCAGCCTAGACCTGCTGGGCTCCGGCGATCCTTCCACCTCAACCTTCCAAGTAGCCGGAATTACAGGCGTGCACTACCACGCCTGGCTGATTTTTAGATTTATTGTAGAGATGAGGTCTCGCTGCCCAGGTGGGTCTCGAACCCCGCGGGCTCAAGGCAATCCACTCACCTCAGCCTCCCAAAGGCGTGGGATTACTGAGCCACTGAGCCCAGCATTATAACATCTTTTGTTAAGTATTTCATTTGGGGGGATGCTGATATAAATGATATTGTGTTTTTTATTTCAAATTGTACTTGTTCATTGCTGGCATATAGGAAAGTGATTGACTTTTGTATGTTAACTTTGTATCCGAAACTTTGCTATAATTGCTTATTAGTTCCAGGAGCTTTTTGTTGTTAATTCTTCCAGATTTTCTACATAGATGCTCATGCCATCTGCAAACAAAGATGGTTTTATTTCTTCCTTTCTATCGATATACCTTTTATTTCCTTTTCTTGTCTTTTTTGCATTAGCTAGGATTTCCAGCACTATGTTGAAAAGCAGTGGTGAGAGTGGATATCCTTGCCTTGTTCCTGAATTATTATTATTTTTGTATATGGCTATTTAATTATGCTAGCAATATTGTTGAAAAGATTATCCTTTCCTCATTGAATTGCCTTGACCACTTAGTTGAACAGCAATTTATTGTGTCTGTATGGGACTATCTCTGGAATCCATATTTTGTTCTTTTGCTCTTTTTATCTATCATGCCAATATCATACCATCTTTTTTATAGCTTTATAAAAATGTTTGGAATCAGTTGGTGTTCCTCATTCTCTTTTTTTTTTGAGTTAGAGTCTCACTGTGTCGCCCAGACTGGAGTGCAGTGGCCGCTCCCGGCCACCGCAGACTCTACCTGCTGGGCTCTGGCGATCCTTCCGCCTCAGCCTTCCAAGTAGCTGGAACTACAGGCACGTACTACCACACCCGGCTAATTTTTTTGATTTATTGTAGAGATGAGGTCTCGCCAAGTTGCCTAGGCGAGTCTCGAACTCGCGGGCTCAGGCAATCCACTCACCTCAGCCTCCCAAAGGCACGGGAATACAAGCTGAGCCACCGAGCCTGGCGGTGTTCCTCATTTTCAAAGCTGTTTTAGCTATTCCAGGTTTTCTGTGGTTCCATATAAATTGCAGAATTAGCTTGTCAATTTCTACCCCCAAGAATACACTCTATTGGGATTGTTTGTTTGTTGAGTTAGAGTCTCATTCTGTTACCCAGGCTGGAGTGCAGTGGCATGATTACAGCTCATTGCAGCCTCGACCTCCCAGGCTCAAGTGCTCCTTCTGCTTCAGCCTCCTGAGTAGTTGGGACTATAGGCACACACCATCAGGCCTGGCTAATTTTTTATTTTTTGTAGAGATGAGTCTCGTTATGTTGCCTTGGCTGGTCTGGAACTCCTGGCCTCAAGCAATCCTCCCACCTTGCCTTTCCAAAGTGCTGGGATTTCTACTGGAAATTTTATTAGGAAAAAATTGGTTGGTTTATAATAATATTTTTCTTTCTTTTTTTCCGAGTTGGAGTCTCACTCTGTGGCCCAGACTAGAGTGCAGTGGCCGCTCCTGACCACTGCAGCCTCGACCTGCTGGACTCCAGTGATCCTTCTGCCTCAGCCTTCCATGTAGCTGGAACTACAGGCGTGCACTACCATGCCCGGCTAGTTTTTGATTTATTGTAGAGATGAAGTCTCGCCAAGTTGCCTAGGTGGGTCTCGAACCTGTGGGCTCAGGCAATCCACTCACCTTGGCCTCCCAAAGCGCAGAATTACAGGCTGAGCTACCGAGCCTGGCTATAATAATATTTATAAACATTACTATAAAATAACATTGAATTCCAATCCGTGAACATGGTATATTCCTCTCAGCAGTGTTGGGTAGCTTCCAGTGTACAGGTCTTACAAATTTTGTGTCAAACATAATCCTAAATATTCATATTATCATGCTACTTTAATGGGTATTTTTATTTTTCAATTTCAATTGCTGATTGTTTATTACTAATATTTTGATCATTTCAAGATCTTCTTTCAAGCTTTGTTAGGTGGAACGAGAGCAGCATTTAATCTATGGTGAGGCTGGGTGCAGGGGCTCACACCTATAATCCCAGCACTTTGGGAGGCCAAGGTGAGAGGACTGCCTGAGCCCATTGGTTTGAGACCAGCCTGGGCAACTTGGCAAGATTTCATCTCTACAATAGATCAAGAAAAATTAGCCAGGCATGGTGGTACAAGCTTGTAGTTCCAGCTACTTGGAAGGCTGAAGCAGAAGGATCACCTGTGCTCAGCAAGTCGAGGCTGCAGTGGCTGTGAGTGTGCCACCATCCTCCAGCCTCAGCAACAGAGTGAGACTCCTACTAAAAAAAAAAAAAATGGTGACATTTTCATTACTGAGGCAGTACTCATCTAAATACTCTTTCCTGTGAATTAAGATTTTCTTCTCTGGCTGGTGGGAAAAGGAATGATAGCCTACCCAGTTTATGCTCTGGAGCTTGTTCCCTCTGCTCCTTTGGGATGGTTCTTTCCTCAGCTTCAGGTAGTTGCTTACATGCATTTGCTGACTACTTCTTAGATGGAGAATCAGAGGGGACTCTGGTGATTTCTAGCTCTCCATGCAGCTGTCTCCTCTCCAGATCTCTGTCCTGCCTTGGCCTTCCTGGACTACCAGATCAGTCTCCTCAACTCAGGGACACCTCTAGATTGTATCTGGTTTCCCTTCCCCGCACTGTGACTTGGAAGCTTTCTCCGGCTAGTAGCTGGAGACAATCATTAAGCTCACTTCTTTTTTTTTTGAGTTGAAGTCTCACCCTGTCACCCAGACTGGAGTGCAGTGGCCGCTCCTGGCCACCGCAGCCTCGACCTGCTGGGCTCCTGCGATCCTTCCGCCTCAGCCTTCCAAGTAGCTGGAACTACAGGCACGCGCTACAATGCCCGGCTAATTTTTTTATTTTTATTGTAGAGATGAGGTCTCGCCAAGTTGCCTGGGCGGGTCATGAACCCGCGGGCTCAGGCAATCCACTCACATCAGCCTCCCAAAGGCAAGGGATTACAGGCTGAGCCACCGAGCCCGGCAAACTTCTTTTATTTTTCGTCTTTTCGGGGTCACTGGCCTGTGCTGTCTGCTGCTCAGTGTTTGAAAACCATTGTTTCTTATATTTTGTCTGGTTGTTCCATTGTCTCAGATGGAAGGGTAAATCCGGTTTCTGTTATTGTATCTTGGCTGAAAGCAGGTTCTAGTTTGTATTTGTGTGCTCTCTTTATTTTCTTTTTCTTTTTTTTTTTTTTGAGTTGGAGTCTCACTCTGTCACCAGACAGGAGTGCAGTGGCCGCTCCCAGTCACCGCAGCCTCGACCTGCTGGGCTCCAGCGATCCTTCTGCCTCAGCCTTCCAAGTAGCTGGAACTATAGGCACGCGCTACCACGCCCGGCTAATTTTTTGATTTATTTTATTTTATTTTATTTCTGTGTGTGTGTGTGTTGGAGTCTCACTCTGTCGCCCAGACTGGAGTGCAGTGGCAACTCCCGGCCACCGCAGCCTCGACCTGCTGGGCTCCGGCGATCCTTCCGCTTCAGCCTTCCAAGTATTACAGGCATGCGCTACCACACTCGGCTGATTTTTTTTATTTATTTGTTGTAGAGATGAGGTCTCGCTGCCCAGGCGGGTTTCGAACCCATGGACTCAGGCAATCCACTCACTTCAGCCTCCCAAAGGCGCGGGATTACAGGCTGAGCCACCGAGCCCAGCGAGTTTACATTTTATTATGAGAGGACCCTACAGAACGAGTTCACTGCTCCAAGGCAGGCCTGGCCTATGAGGAGTAAGATGGGCTGAGGTTGAATTTTGTATGTAGGTGCCATGGTGTCAGCAGTACCAGGGAAGGGCAACTGAGAAAAAGAAAATAGCTTTGGTGTCATCAGCAGCCTGTTTGTTGTTGGTGCTGTCTGAGCCTCCACTGCCAGTACAGTTTTTGTCTCTGTCTTCAGAATTGGTGGAAAATTCTGGGCTCTGCATCCCCAGTAGGTGAAGGGGTGGGTAGTATTGTAGGAACCAGTGCAGGTAGAGAACACTCTCACTCCCAGGTGACAGAATCCTCACTGTAAGTAGCTTCAACTAAAATCATTATTTACTGGTACATGGAACCAAAAAGTCTGTTTGGTGTCTGGCTTTAGGCTCTACATGAATCTGGGGCTCAAATAATGTCAAAAAGGCTGCTTCTGGCTGTTACTCAACCCTGCCTTCCTCTGTGGCAGTTTACAGGCAGTCCTCCCTGTAGAGTCAAGATGGATTTTGTCAGCTCTGATCCGTCAATGCTCAGAGCCATGAGATCATGACTTCACACAAACACATACACACACATACACACACACACACACACACACACACACACACACACACACACACACACACACAGCAGGTCAGCTGCCTTGCACAGAGCCCTGCTGGGGAGACCTGAAAGCAGAAGATTCAGTTCAAGCACTCTTTACCAATGGGGTAAGGGTCATTTTACAAGGTCTACCCGTGTTTAACGAGGGATTAAATTCTGGCTAATGTCTTCTATACCTTGCTTGAAGGCCTAAGGCCCACATGGCTTAGCTGGACTTTAACTCTGATTCCAGGCTGGGCATGGTGGCTCATGTTTGTAATCCCAGCACTTTTGGAGGCCAAGGCAGGAGGATCACTTAAGGCCTGAAGTTTGAGATCATCCTGGGCAACATAGTGAGACCCCATTTCTACAAAAAATAAGCATTCACTTTGATGCTACACAGCCCTTTCATGTTGGTGGAAGACAACTGTTACACCCAGAAGGGATGACCCAAAGTCAGGGGCTTCCCTGATACCTTAGGATGCGGGGGAGAACATAGACAGACCTGCCACATGCTTGGTGACTGCAAACCTGTCTGGATGCTGTCCCTCTTGTGGTCACCTTCTCCCCCTGCTTAAAATGACTGGGCTGAAGGGAGTCATTCTAGACAGAGTGGCAGCAGCAGTGCCACTGACCCTGTGACATATTATGGAGTAAACACTAAGGGCCAAAGGGGAGCTTGTGTCTGGGGACCCATGGGCTCCCTCCAGCCTATTTTGCTCCCAGAGAGTCACAACTGTTGGCCCAGAAACCCATATGCAGACCACATATATGCATAGGGTCTGAGGAACCAACTTTGTGTACAAGTTTTTGGGAAAGTTTCCAACATTTATAAAACCAGAAGCCTTCACTCAAAAATGTACATTTCTTACAACTTTAAAAAAACCAGAAAATGGGGCAATTGTATGTTGATTATACCATTTCTGTCCTGTGTCCCAGGAGAGCTCTGCTTCACTGGCATCAAAACACAGCAGATGATGAAGATCATGGCTAGTCCACACACACCAGGAATATTGGTTGAGCCACAAAAGCCCCAGACTACAGGATCTCCCTTCTCTATCCTGGAGTTCCTGTCTATGCACTGATGGCCTTGAAGTGAACAGCCCAGGATGTCTCAGGAATCCACAAATCCTCTAGATTATTTGCTCTGCCAGTGACTAGCACATTTCTGATTGTGCCCATCATAAATATCACATTCTAGAGAGCATGGCTGTGCAAGAAAGATAAAGTGCAGGACTTCTCAGGACTAACAGAGCCAAGTTTCTTCTGTGGCAGATGTTACTGTCATGGCAAATTTGGCAAACATTGAAAATCACAGGCTGGGCACGGTGGCTTAAGCCTGTAATCCCTGCACTTTGGGAGGCCAAAGCAAGAGGTTTGCCTGAGCCCACAGGTTCAAGACCAGCCTGGGCAACTTGGCGAGACCTCATCTCTCCAATTAATCAAAAAATTAACAAGGCATGGTGGTGTGTGCCTATAGTTCCAGCTACTTGGAAGGTTGAGGCAGAAGGATTGCCTGATCCCAGCAGGTTGAGACTGCTGTGGCAGTGAGCAGTGTGCCACTGCACTCCAGCCTGGGTGACAGAGTGAGACTGACACAAAAAAAGAAAAATAAAAAAGAAAATTGCATTTTCTATTGTTTTGAGAGAGCTGCTGTTTGCTGATCTTTGTGGTATAAATTTCCCCACTGTGGCTGATTCCATGTGATGTCACTGCATGTGTTCAACGTAACATAACCAGCTCTTGTGAGCCAGTATGATCTCTTAGGCACACTGCAAAGCACATCTCCTCCATTTGCCACAGCCTTCCTCACTCCCTGACTTCAAACCCAATTCTTCTGCACCCAGGAAACATCAGCCCCTCAGCACTGTTGGGGAATGTGGAACAAGGGACCCAACCCCTACTCCCCCAGGATGTACTTGATATTGCTGCACCAAACACCCAATGTCCAGAGCTCTGGGCTCAACAGAGAGTCCTGACATCTAGGACACATGATTTGGGTCATAGAGACCTTCAGTCTCAGGTGGTCTTGGACCACAAGAAAAGTTAGGTTAAAATGGACTGAGAAACCAGGCTTGGTGGCTCAGCTTGTAGTCCCACGCTTTGGGAGGCTGAGGTGAGTGGATTGCCTGAGCCCACGGGTTCGAGACTTGCCTGGGAAACTTGGTGAGACCTCATCTCTACAACAAATAAAAAAAAAATTAGCCAGGTGTGGTAGCGTGCGCCTGTAGTTCCAGCTACTCGGAAGGCTAAGGCGGAAGGATTGCCAGAGCCCAGCAGGTCGAGGCTGCGGTGGCCAGGAGCGGCAATTGCACTCCAGTGTGGGCGACAGAGTGAGACTCCAACTCAAAAAAAAAAAAAAAAAAGAAAGAAAGAAAGCTATTTATCCCACACCTTGGGAGGCTGAGGTGAGTGGATTGCCTGAGCCCACGGGTTCAAGACCCGCCTGGACAACTTGGCGAGACCTCATCTCTACAATAAATCAAAAATCAGCCGGGCGTGGTAGTGCATGCCTATAATTCCAGCTTCTTGGAAGGCTGAGGAGGAAGGATCGCTGGAGCCCAGCAGTCGAGGCTGCGGTGGCCAGGAGCGGCCAGTGCACTCCAGTCTGGGCGACAGAGTGAGACTTCAACTAAAAAAAAAAAAGAAAGCTATTTTCTAATGTGACTTTTCTGGTGCTTAGAAAGGTTAGAGCTGTAGCGAAAAACTCTTCTGCATTTGTTGCACTCATAAGGCTTTTCTCAGTGTGAACTCTCTGGTGCTAAGGATGGAGCTTTCACTGAAGGATTTCCCACATTGGCTGCATTCATAAGGCCTTTTTCCAGTGTGAACTTTCCTGTGCTTAACAAGGTTAGAGCTATAGCTGAAGGCTTTCCCACATTCATTGCACTCATAAGGCCTTTCTGTAGTATGAACCTTCTGGTGCTGAATGAGGGCAGAGCTTTGATTGAAGGCTTTCCCACATTCTGAGCATTCATAAGGTTTTTCTCCCATATGAATTCGCTGGTGTGGAACAAGGTTGGAGAAGCAACTGAAGGCCTTCCCACATTGGTTGCATTGATCAGGTCTTTCTCCAGTATGACTCCTTTGATGCAAAACAAGTTTGGAGGTTTGCTGGAAGGCCTTCCCACATTTGCTGCACTCAAAAGGCTTTTCTGTGTTATGAGCTTTCCGATGCCGAACAAGATGGGAGCTGTTAATGAAGGCTTTCCCACATTCATTGCACTCATAAGGCCTTTCTCCTGTGTCTATTTTCTGGTGTTCAACAAAGTTAGAGATACAATTAAAGACTTGTTGGCACTGTCTGCACTCATAAGGCCTTTCTGTGTTGTGAACTTTCTGGTGCCGAGTAACATGGAAGCTGCGAGTGAAGGTTTTCCCACACTGGCTGCACTTAAAAGGTCTTTCTCCAGTATGAACTCTCTGGTGCTGAATGAGGGAGTGTTTGTGGGTGAAGGTTTTCTCACATTTGCTGCAACTGTGATGCAATTTTCCAGAATGAACATTATGATGTGTCCTCAGTTGAAACAGGTGGCTGAAGGCCTTACCACATTCCTTACATTCATGGGATGTTTCTCCAGTGTGAAATTTTTGGTGATTAACATGGGCTGAATTCTCCTTGGGGGTATTTCCACCTGTGGGGCATCTGAAGAGCATCTCTTCAGAGTGAGTTATCAGGTAGTTGAGTGCAAAGGCCTTTAAAAAATTTTTCCCATAGTTGCTGCACTTTAAGGGTTTCTGTACATCATGGACTCCTTGTTGCTGCCTGCAGCTGGAGCTGGATGGAAAGGCTGCCCCATGCTTGGCACTTCTGCATAGCTTCCTCCTACTAGAAGTGGCCTGGTGCTAGAGGAAGTCATGAACATCCAGGATGTCCTTTCCTCCCTCCATGCACATGAAAGGCTTCTAGGCACTGTGCACTTTCTGGGGCTGGTGAAGGTTGCCTCTGATCCAGAAGCCTCCCCCATGTGCTCCACAGGTATATAGTCTCTGCCCAGGATGTACTCCTTGGTCCTCATCCAGGTGCAAAATGTGTTTCAAGACCAGGCCACACGTGCCACAGGAATTGGCCTTCTGAGTGGAAGGACCTGTCTCAGGGGTCCTGAATTCAAACACATTTTCTACAGAAACAGCCTGCCCAGGAGGGGCTTATTCTGATCCATGATAGCAATCTGAAAGAGAAATGCTGGTGAAGTACATGTGAACTTTGTTGGGCGGAGGCAGCCTCTTCTCAAGGGCATGTCTGACACATCCAGGAATGAAATTAGGGTGAGGAAGAGCCAAAGATGCAGTGCTTGGCTATATAGGCCACAGGGAGAGGGGCCTCACTGGGTGCAAGAACACAGGGGTGGGAGTTCAGGCTGGGAGATAGAGACAGGGACTTCAACTCATGCCTCAGCTTTCAGCAGGACCCCACACAGGCAGACCCCAGCAGACCTCTTTTTTTTTTTTTTTGAGTCAGAGTCCCACTCTGTTGCCCAGGCTAGAGTGCAGTGGCATAATCACAGTTCATAGCAGCTTCAATCTCCTGGGCTCAGGCAATCTTTCCACCTCAGCCTGACTAGCTGGGACTACACCCAGCTACTACCATGCCCAGCTAATTTTTTTGATTTTTTGTAAAGATGAGATCTATGTTGCCCAGGCTGATCTTGAACTTCTGGCCTCAAGTAATCCTCCCACCTTAACCTCCCAAAGTTCTGGGATTACAAACATGAGCCACTGCACCCAGCCTAGCCCCAGGAAATCTCTGACAGGAAATGAGGACATAGAGCAGTGTGCACAAACCCAGGAAAATCCAGCTGTAACTGGGCAGCTGGTGCTTAGAGTCTAGATGAGGATACATGCACATCTCATAATACACTGAATGTAGGCTAATGTGGGACAGCCCTTCAAAGGAAGACATGGAGATCGGAGCAGTGGTATCATCTGTCATCCAGAGGCTGAAAGTCAGAGTAGAAATGGCAAGAAGGTGGAATGTCCAGAATGCAGAAGGGAAAACAGGAATAAATTATAGTTACTGGCCCCAGCAACGAAACATTAATAGATACAGGTTAGGTGCCAAACACACTGTGAGCCCAGGCTCAATGTCACTCCTAACCCCAGCTCCCACTCACCAGGACAAGGCTCCCTCTGGGTCTTTCTTGTGGTTGGAGACACATCCACTTTGTTGGGCATCCAGGACTGTTTACCTTGTTCCAGGTGAGCAACCACACAGGACTTGGAAAATGCAAGGCCTGGGAGAAAGATAGGACAGGTGAGCTGCTGGCTATAACTAAAGGCAACCCACTCCATGACAAAGGGAGTGCATCTCATCTTTTCTTTTTTTTTTTGGAGAGTCAGAGTCTCATTCTATTGCCCGGGCTGGAGTGCAGTGGCAGGTTCACGGCCACTGCAGCCTCGACCTGCTGTGGGCTTAGGCGATCCTTCCACCTCAGCCTTCCAAGTAGCTGGAACTACAGGCATGCACCACAATGCCCAGCTAATTTTTTAAAAATTTTATTTATTGTAGAGATGAGATCGCCCAAGTTACTCAGGCTGTTCTCAAACCCATGGGCTCAGATAATCCTCTCACTTCAGCCTCTCAAAGTCCTGGGATTATAGGCGTGAGCCACCATACCTGGCCTCATCTTTTCAACAAGGAAAACAACTCAACGTTACAAAAATAAGCTCCAAAGAGCACCTCTGGAACAGTTCAGCAGTCCCCATCAACAGTTGGTGCCTATAGTCTCTGCCACGCCCAGGCTCCTGGAAATGTCTGATAGAAAAAGAGGACAGAACCTGGGGCACAGAGGTGACATCAACTGGGACTGACTCGGGCAGCCAGAATGGGACTCCTGACTCCAAGCCCTTCCCCAGAAGGCTTCAGACAGACAGTGTCAGGCTCCTCAGGGAGAAGAGCAAGTCATGCCTACAGCCCAGCTCTACATACATAACAGCTAGTCCAGATGAAAAGTAGTATCCAAGCAGGGCTCGGTGGCTCAACCTGTAATCTCGCGCCTTTGGGAGGCTGAGGTGAGTGGATTGCCTGAGCCCGCGGGTTCGAGACCCACCTGGGCAACGAGACCTCATCTCTACAATAAATCAAAAAATCGGCCGGGCGTGGTAGCGCATGCCTGTAATTCCGGCTACTTGGAAGGCTGAGGCAGAAGGATCGCCGGAGCCCAGCAGTTCAAGGCTGCAGTGGCCGGGAGCGGCCACTGCACTCCAGTCTGGGCGACAGAGTGAGACTCCAACTCAAAAAAAAAAAAAAAAGAAAAGAAAAGAAAAGTAGCACCCATGTTCCAGCTATGGGAAGACAACTGCTCCTGAGAAGAAAGAAAGGGCAACTGGGTGGGTGTGAGGGCTTTACCCAGTGAAGCCACAAGTGCAAAGTTCTCCAGCATCACTTCGTAGTACAGGTGCCTCTGAGCCTCATCAAGGAGACCCCAGTCCTCCCGGGAGAAGTACAAACCTATACAGGCCTTGGCCTGTGACCCTGTATCCTGCCACCTCTCTGGCAACAGTCTCTTCCTCTGTGATCCCCAGACTCCCTCCACAAACATACTCCCAAGTCATCCTCCTCCCCAATCCCAGTGCCCATGAATGCCACTATCTCATGTCACACTGAATACTGTGTCCACCCCAAATAACAGGCAGATGGGCAGACATACGACATCTAAGCTCTCACTCACCAGATTCTGTCTCTCAGAAACACCAAGCTGGGGCTCACCCATCTACCTTAGGCCCTGGGCCATTGGTTCACACTCTTGCACAGGCATGTTCCTCCTTAAAGCCCCACCTCCAGACCCCATGGCCCACACAACTGGCATTGCTCCGCCTCCCCTTGTGCCTCTGCAAATGATGATCCTGCCCTAATCCAAAAGTCCTAACTGCCAAGGGCAGTAGTACCCAGCCCGTCTTTTATGGTTTTCCCACCTGGCCCTATTCCTACCTTCAACCCTCAGCCACCCAGAATCACACACAGACCCACAGGGCTCTCTGCCTTTCCACATGCTATTCTCCCCACCAGCCACAAAGAGTATACCTCTCTCCTCCTTATGCACAAAGCCCAGACCCACCACAGGCCTCTTCCAGCTGACCCTGTCTGCCACTGAGCTACTCTTGTCTGACTGAAAGTCCCAGGCCCCACAAGAGGGTGGCCAAGAAAAGCCAGTAAACCCATAGAGGGATGAATGAGCACCAGCACTGACCTGGCCCCACAGTCATGCTACCTCCATGTCAATATGCCTCAGCCTCTGTTGCTGGAACCTTCTGGACCCCCTCTCCCATTAACACTTTCTCTTGAGGCTACTCCTCCCTTCATCTTCCTTTGTGACGCCCCTGCCCTTGCCCAGGTTCCCAGGCCAGCCACCCAGCCCTTAGCTGCCCCCACAAGATGTCCATTGCTGTAAACAAGAAATGCCCTTTCTAAATCTGACCAGAGCTCCATCTCGGTTTATAGGTTGGCTGCCACTGACTGTACGTTTCCAGGCTGAATCCCTCAGCAGAACCCAGACCTTTGTGTTCAGTTGCCCATCCAACACCTACACTCAAGATTCTCTGGGACATCTCAGACTCAATATGGCCAAAATCCACTTCCTGACCTTCCATGAAACCTGTTCCACCCACCGACTTCCCCATATCAGTGCATGGCACTTCCACCTTCGAGTTGCTGAAGCCAAAATTCATGGAGACATCCCTGCCTCCTTCCCTTCTCTCTATCACAGAGGTCAAAATCCACGGAGACATCCCTGCCTCCTCCCATTCTATCACCTTTCACATCATAAAATTCGACTGGCCCAAGTTAAAAAAAAATTCCAAAATCCAACCATTTCTTCTACATCTACAGTCACTACTCTGACCAAGTCATTATCATCGCTCACCTGATCTACTTAAGGCAGAATCCTTATGGGCTTCCTTCACCCTTCCCTTGCCCTCACCCCAACCATCTGTCCTCCACTCTGCACCCAGAGGGGGCCTGCGATCATCTGAGTCAGATACCTCCTTACTCTGCTCCAAACCCTCCATGGATCCCACCACGTTCAGATTACAGACCTTACTCCTGCCCACCAGCTCTCTGCTTACTCCAAACATAAGGGAGACCTGCAGTTCCTTGATCACTCCCAATTCAGTCTCACTTCCTAGCATTTGGACATCCTGTTCCATGCCTGAATCAGCTTTCCATGCCTCATCCTGAAATAGGGACCGAGCACTTAATTCACAGACACCAACACCAAAAGTACAAGTTATAAAGAGAGGTTTTTATTAACCAAGAGTCGGGCCGGTGGCCACTTGCCTGCTGGACATAACAGTCCCACAACAAGGGGATATCCATTAGCTATCGGGGCTTGCTTAAATGGGGGAAAACCACATTGGGACTTTCCAAGTGGGTCAAACCGCAACATCCTGGAGGCCTAGGTACCTTTCAAACAATGCTAGCAGGGTTCACAGAAGCGAAAAAAAAGCTGTTAAACAGTTCAACCTAGCCAGCAAGTGCTGTTGCCAGTTTCCAGGAAGGGAACTTTTTTTTTTTTTTTACTCTACAAAGGTTGAGGACATGCTTAGCCTAATTTTTGACATTGTAGATGTCTTTTTAAGCCCTCTTCCCTTTCAGTTGTTCCTGGAGTCAAATCATTGACTCTTTATACAGGGGATTATATTGAGTTCTGAGGACCATTAATTTTACTGATGACACACTATTTTTTTTTTTTTAAGTTGGAGTCTCACTCTGTCGCCCAGGCTGGAGTGCAGTGGCTGCTCCCGGCCACTGCTGCCTCGACTTGCTGGGCTCCGGTGATCCTTCTGCCTCAGCCTTCCAAGTGGCCAGAACTACATGCGCGCTACCATACCTGGCTAATTTTTTTGATTTATTGTAGAGATGAGGTCTGGCCAAGTTGCCCGGGCAGGTCTCGAACCCGTGGGCTCAGGCAATCCACTCACCTCAGCCTCCCAAAGTGCGGAATTACAGGCTGAGCCACCAAGCCCGGCTGACACACTATTTTTAACATAACCAAGGAGGCTTTTAATTAAGCAAGGCCTTACTGTTATGCCTATTAGGAGCAGGAGAGGCCCCATCACTGCTGAGATCAGGGTTGTGAGCCAGGGGGACCAAGAGAAGAGGGACTGATACCAACTTCTCGAGGCTTGTCTTTGCAGCTCTCTTTGTTTTAGATTGTCTCTTACCAGGGCAAGAGTGTCTCAGATGACCACGGATTGGTTTGCATAGAAACAGCACGTTTCTCCCAGGGCCATGCATAGCCCTCCCTGCTTCATGAAGAGGAGATCAAGTCCCCTCCTATTTTGGAGCATGACCTCGGCTAAGGAATTGACTTGCTGTTCTAGGCAGAATATGCTCGACTCCAGGAGTCCTAGGTTCTTATTAACATGTTTACTTAGCTCTTTGAGGTTTTGATCCCCAACAACCAGAGAAGCTATACTTATTGCTGTGGACCCTGCTATTCCTAGGCTAATGAGGAGGGGCACTACTATGGGGACCCACTTGGATTGCCCGAGGCCTGAGAGTTCAAGGTGTTCTCGTCCCTCCATTCCTTCATAGATATACACCTGGGGTAGTATATGCACTAAGACACAGATTTCTGTGGTGTCTCTGTAGTATTCTAAAGCAATACAGGGTGTTATACCTTGCATACAAGCAAACCAGGGGGTGGGTGGGTGCAACAGCCATGTGGAAGTTTTTAGAGGTTTTTGGATTGGGTATACTTATTACAGAGGCAGTATCACATGACATTTGGTAGGGAGATTTACTTATATTATAAGAGGGAGAATAAAGGCAAGATCCATGTCCTTGAAGATCTCCCAGAGTAAGGGCCAAGTTCTGTCCCCAAGGCCAGTCCTAAGGACTGAGCTGTAGCAAGGTTAAGAACACGTACAAGCTTTTCAGTGTTGCCTATTGAGGAGTTCACTGTAATTCCTACGTAATAAGGGGGCGGAGGGTCTAGGCATAGCCAGCAGTCTCTCGTTACTTCAGGATGAGCGGCATTTGCAAACTGGTAAACAGCGGATAGCATAGGGAGGAAATGATTAAGATACCGGCTCTGCAAAAGTCTTATCTTTAGAGGATCTTCTCCAGTAGCTGGTATGATGACTTTCCATGTTTCTAGGGGTGCGATGGTGGCTGCCTTTACTTGTGAATGATGAATCCAGGGGCAGACACCACTGACTTTGACGGCCATAGGAGTAGTAAGGATTACTATGTGGGGCCCTTTCCACCTTGGGGCGAGAGCCTCAACTTTGTGCCATTTTATCCAGACCTGGTCACCGGGCTGGAATGGGTGTGGATGTTCCGGAACCGGTTTCCGGAAGGTTGCCTGCACAGTCTCAGTGACAGCTTGCTGAACTCTTTGAAGAGCCTGCAGTGACTGAAGCAAATTATGGTTAGACAGTTCTAGTGCTTTTTCCAGTCCAATTTTTGGAGTAATGGCGGGGGCCGTCCGAACAGAATTTCAAAGTGGGTTAGACTCTTGATGTAGGGGGTACACCTGGCCCTTAAGAGGGCATAGGGAAGGAGTGTTACCTAACCTTCACCGGTCTCCAGGGTTAATTTGGTTAAGGTCTCTTTAAGCATCCGATTCATTCTTCTTACGTGTCCTGAGCTCTGGGGATGATAAGCACAAAATAAGCTCCAATTTATCCCCAAGGTTTTTGCAATACTTTCAGTAAGTTTAGAAATAAATGCTGGGCCATTATCTGAGCCTACTGAGATAGGTAGACCATATCTTGCTATGATGTCTTTTAAGAGTTTCTTAGCTGGGCTCGGTGGCTCAGCCTGTAATCCCGTGCCTTTGGGAGGCTGAGATGAGTGGATTGCCTGAGCCCGCAGGTTCAAGACCTGCCTGGGCAACTTGGCGAGACCTCATCTCTACAATAAAATCAAAAATCAGCCGGGTGTGGTAACGCGCACCTTTAGTTCCAGCTACTTGGAAGGCTGAGGCGGCAGGATCGCTGGAGCCCAGCAGGTCGAGGCTGCGGTGGCCGGGAGTGGCCACTGCACTCCAGTCTGGGTGACAGAGTGAGACTTCAACTCAAAAAAAGAAAAGAGTTTCTTTACTGTTACAGAAGCAGTTTCACTTTTTGTAGAAAATGCCTCAGCCCATCCCGAGAAGGTGTCTACCAAGACCAATAGGTATTTATATCCATATTGCCCAGGTTTGACTTCTGTAAAGTCTATTTCCCAGTGTCTCCCGGGAGTTAGTCCCCTATCTCGAACCCCTTGGGTGGATACACTGACCTTAGCATTATTAGTCTGCTGGCATGGCATGCAGGCTTGAATGAGCTCCTGAGTGAGCTGGTCCAGATGAGGGAAATAGAATTCTTTTTCTCACAAGTTCAGTTAGTTTTGTCCTTCCCAAATGAGTACCTTCGTGGAGTTGCCTTACGATTTGTTGTCCCAGGACTTGAGGGAGGAAGGTTCTGCCATCCTGAAGTTGAAGCCATCCATCTGGGTTTGAGGTTGTCTGCAATTTTTGTGCAGCGAGGAGGTCCTTTTCTGTATATTTTGGTGGCTCACATAGAACCAGAGGAGGCAGCGCCAGCAGGCAGGTGGTTCTGTGGTAAGCAGCTTCTCTGGCTGCTTGACCTGCTTTTCTATTTCCTATTGCCTTTTTGGAGTTTCCTTTTTGGTGGTCCGGGCAATGGATGATGGTGACCTGTTTGGGGGCCCATACTGCTGCCAGGAGGTCTAAGACCTCTGTTTTATTTTTTATAGTTTTCCCCTCTGCAATGAGCAATCCCTGTTCCCTGTAAATTGTCCCATGAACATGTGCAGTTGCAAACACATACCTGCTGTCAGTGTAGATATTGACAACTTTCCCTTCACCTGCTTTTAGGGCCTCAGGGCAATCAGTTCTGCTTTTTGGGCCAATGTTCCCTGTGGAAGAGGCTCAGCCCAAATAGTTTGCTGTAGAGTGACCACTGCTGCCCCTGCATACCTTACCCCATTCTGGATGAAACTGCTGCCATCCGAGAAAAGCGTTAGGTCGGGGTTTGTTCTCAGGACATTGGTTAGGTCCCAGCGCAGCTTCTGGAACTCAGTTGTTTCATAACAACAATGTAGCGACCCTGTGGGACTTTCTTCTGGTAGTAAAGTTGCAGGGTTCAAGCTGGGGGCATGCTGGGGGTACGCAGGGTTCAAGCTGGGGGTATGATGCGGGATTGATCTAAAAGCAGCACTTGATGGATTGCCTGAGCCCGCGGGTTCAAGACCTGCCTGGGCAACTTGGCGAGACCTCACCTCTACAATAAATAAAAAATTAGCCGGGCGTGGTAGCGCGCACCTGTAGTTCTGGCTACTTGGAAGGCTGAGGCAGAAGGATCACCGGAGTCCAGCAGGTGGAGGCTGTGGTGGCGGGGAGCGGCCACTGCACTCCAGTCTGGGTGACAGAGTGAGACTCCAACTCAAAAAAATAAAAAAATTTAAAAATAAAAGCAGTGCTTGATAATGTTATTCGGGCACTTGACATCCATTTGTCAGGGGCCCCTCGGAGTAAAGACTTCACTGCATGTGTGGCTGTGACAGTCAGATTCTGCCCCAATGTTAGTTTGTTTGAGTCCTTTACTAACATGGCAATGGCTGCTATAACCCGCAGGCAGGGCAGCCAGCCCGTGGCTACCAGGTTCAGCTTTTTTGACAAGTAGGCGACTGGCCTGTTCCATAGGCCAAGCTTTTGGGTTAGGACCCCCTGGGTGATGCCTCGTCTTTCATCCACATAAAGGTGGAAAGGTTGCCAGGCTCGGTGGCTCAGCTTGTAATCCAGCACTCTGGGAGACTGAGGTGAGTGGATTGCCTGAGTCCGCGGGTTTGAGACCCACCTGGGCAACTTGGCGAGACCTCATCTCTACAATAAATCAAAAAATCAGCTGGGCACGGTAGCGCATGCCTATAATTCCGGCTACTCGGAAGGCTGAGACGGAAGGATCGATGGAACCCAGCAGGTCGAGGCTGCAGTGGCTGGGAGCAGCCACTGCACTCCAGTCTGGGTGACAGAGTGAGACTCCAACTCAAAAAAAAAAAAAGAAAGAAAGGTGGAAAGGTTTTTCAATATCCAGCAAGGCCAGGGCTAGAGTTGAGACCAGGGCGTTTTTAAGGGCTTGGAAAGCTTTGACCCCCTCTGGTGTCCATTTAAAATTAGCCTCTGGTCCCTTGGTTATTTTGTAGAGGGGTTTTGCAAGTTCAGCAAACTTAGAGATCCATAGTCGGCAGTATTCTACAGCTCCCAAGAATTCCCAGACCTGCCTTTTGCTTCCTGGGGCTGGGATGCCTGTTATAGCCTGAATGCGCTGGGCAGTCAGGGATCTTTTACCTCTCTTGAGGTTATACCCAAGGTATGTGGCTACAGTCACACAGAGCTGAGCCTTTTTTGCTGACACCCTATATCCCAGAGTCTGAAGTTCTTTAAGCAGGTGCCTGGTGGTACACAGGCATTCACCTTCTGATGTGGCTGCAATTAACAGATCATCTACATACTGTAGCAGAGTCACTTCAGGGCGGTTGCTGGAAAGCTTGGAGGTCTTGGCGGAGAGCTTCATCGAACAGCGTGGGAGAGTTTTTAAATCCTTGTGGGAGTTGTATCCAGGTTAACTGGCCATTTCCCCCTTTTTCAGGATCTGTCCATTTAAAAGCAAACAAAGGTTGGCTCTGCTCAGCCAATAGGATGCTGAAGAAGGCATCCTTAAGGTCCAGGACAGTGTGTACCTGCTTCTCTGGAGTTAACCCACTGAGGAGAGTGTACGGGTTGGGGACTGTGGGATGGATATTCTCCACTCACCTGTTGACCTCCCTGAGGTCCTGGACAGGGCGGTAGTCTGCTGTGCCCACCTTTTTGACAGAAGAAGTGGGGTGTTCCAGGATGAGTGGCACGGCACTAGAATTTTAGCTTCCGGGAGACACTGGATATGGATTGCTATGCCTTTTCGGGCCTCTGGGGATATAGGGTACTGTTTTACCCTAATGGGCATCGCCTGACTTTTGAGATGTACAACGACTGGCAGTTGATGGGATGCCAGCCCAGGGGATTTTAATTCAGCCCAGACTTGGGGAAACTTAATCTGCAGCTGGGCCAGCAGTATGGCATTTGAAGAGTCAAGAGGGGCCCCACCTTCTGTTAACACATATTCCTCACTTAGGGGAACAGTAACAAGAACTTTTGATGCCCCACATGGGTTTAGGCTTACTGCTGCTGTGGTTTCCTCAAAACCTATGTTGGCCTTAAGCTTGTGTAAAAGGTCACGTCCCAGGAGCGGGTACAGGCAGTCTGGCATTACTAGGAATGAATGAGTTACTTCCCCTTTTCCCAAATTTATTGTTCTTTTGGTGGTCCAGGGACATAATTGAGTCCCGGTTGCCCCCTGGACCAAGGAATGCTTATTCTGAAGCAGGCCATTGTACTTTTGGAGGACTGAATACTCAGCACCCGTGTCCACTAAGAAGTGGCTTAGTGGCTCAGTCTGTAATCCCAGTGCTTTGGGAGGCCGAGGTGAGTGGATTGCCTGAGCCCACGGGTTCAAGACCCACCTGGGCAAGTTGGCGAGACCTCATCTCTACAAAAAATCAAAAAAAAAAAAAAAATAGCTGGGCATGGTAGCACTTGCCTGTAGTTCCGGCTACTTGGAAAGCTGAGGCGGAAGGACCGTCAGAGCCCAGCAGCCACTGCACTCCAGTCTGGGTGACAGAGTGAGACTCCAACTCAAAAAAAAAAGAGGTGGAGGCAGAAGGATCACCGGAGTCCAGCAGGTCGAGGCTGCGGTGGCGGGGAGCGGCCACTGCACTCCAGTCTGGGTGACAGAGTGAGACTCCAACTCAAAAAATAAAAAAATTTAAAAAATAAAAGCAGTGCTTTATAATGTTATTCGGGCGTTTGACATCCATTTGTCAGGGGCCCCTCGGAGTAAAGACTCCAGAGCATCCCCCCACCGTAAGTTTCACTCTAGGCTCCGGGGGGGAATTGACAGAGCCCCAGCTCCATCAGTCAGTTTGTAATTGAAGCACAGGAGTAGATTTCGGTGGGCACCCTCCCAGAGGGCACTCTTGTGGTCAGGGTGGCCTGTCTGGGCAGTCTTTTACCCAGTGCCCAATTTTTTTACAGTACATGCATTGATTTTTTGCTAATGGAGTTTTTCGCCCGGTGCCAGTTCCTCTTTTCCCTGTTGGCTGCTTGGGTTTAACTTCCTGTATGGCTGCTGCTACTACTTTGGCCATCTTTTTGGTTTGTTGGTCTTCAAGCAAGTCCCTGTTATTATAGACCTTCTGGGCTACCTCAGTTAATTCTGATAAGCTTTTCCCTTCAAATCCTTCAATTTTCTGCAATTTCTTTCATATATCAGGGTCTGATTGGGAGATTAAAGTCCTCCGACTTCCTGGAGCCTCTGGGTCTATGGGAGTATACATCTGATAGGCCTCCATAAGGCGTTCCAGAAAAGCCATGGGAGATTCCTGTGGGCCCTGAGTAACCTCACTTACTTAGACAAATTTGTGGGCCACCTAGCAGCGGCCCAGAAACCCCCCATTAGAGTCCAGTGATAGGTGGTGAGACACTCCCTACCGTGATCGGTGTTCGGGTTCCAATTAGGCCTCTCAGTGGGGAAGACACGGTTCACGTGGTCCTGCTCTGCTGGTCTGTTGTCCGGTCCCAGGACCAATTTCCTTGCTTCCTGACGGATTCCTTCTCTTTCCTCCACAGTAAAAAGGGCTTAGAGGAGTTGTTGGCAGTCATTCCAAGTGGGCTAGTGGGTGAAGAAAATAGTTTCTAAAAGGCCTATGAGGCTCTGAGGTTTTTCAGAGAACACCGATTTTGGTGTTTCCAATTGCAAAGATCACTAGTAGAGAAAGGGACATAAACCATAAAGGGCTGGCCTCCCAAACCTCCTGCGCCTAGTCCCGGGGCCTGTCTCAGGGGAAGGACTGTGGGAGTTTGTGGTTCCGAGTTCCCCGAAGACGAGTCGGGGCTATTTGGTTTATCAGGGGTGGCTGGGCCCTCGAAAGACACATGGGGAAGAGGGGGATAAAGGGGCTGATACGAGGACCCACTCCTGGTGAGTGATGGGCTGAGAACCTTGTGGGCCCCCTGCTCCCGCTCAGATGTAGAGTAGGGTGGGGGAATTTCATCATCCTCTGGTGGGCTCTGGAGGACTGGAGGTTTGGTTTTTGGAGTTTCCTATAGGGCTAAAACACGAGAAGAGTTAGCTCTCTTTTCGGCTTTCTTCATCCATGATGGCTGCTGCATTACCAGGAGGTACCAGACAGTGATGTACGGGATCTGGTCCGGGTGACATCGATAGATGAACTGTCAGACCTTCCCCACTATGGCAGGGTTGAAGGTTCCCTCTGGTGGCCAGCTGCAATTAGGAAATGTGGGCCATTCGAGGGAACAAAAGGTGGTTAGGTTTCCTTGGTTTACCTGATAACCTGACTGCTGTGCCACTCCTTGGAAATCCTTGAAGTGGCACAAAACCAGTTGCAGAGGGGTGTCAGGCTTAGAGCACTGCTGCCCCATAATATCGATAGCAATGACAGACACAGCAGTGACTAACACTGAACAAATAAAGACAATAATACAAACTGAACAGACAGACCTAACTGCTCGAGGGCAATACCGAAGGACCCAGTGGCATCTCACTGGGACCCTGGACCCAGGAATTAGTGCTGCGTCCAGCTTTCCTGCGGGTCCAACCAGAAGTGCGCACAAACAAAACAGGAAATTGGCTCACCTCTCAGAGGGCTCTGGGGACGTTGTGAGTCTGCCAGAGACGACAATCAGCCATTTGCAAGTCCACAGTCTCACTAGGCCTGACGAACACTGAAGTTCGCGGGTATGCAGAACCACAAGGTCAGCTGATGATTGGGGATGGGGATTAAGCTCTCGGATATCCCAGATGAGCCCCCAAATGAAATAGGGACCGAGCGCTTAATTCACAGACACCAACACCAAAAGTACAAGTTATAAAAGGGAGAGGTTTTTATTAGCCAAGAGCAGGGCCGGTGGCCACTTGTCTGCTGAACATAACAGTCCCACAACAAGGGGATGTTCATTAGCTAAAGGGGCTTGCTTAAATGGGGGAAAACAACATTGGGACTTTCCAAGTGGGCCAAACCGCAACATCCTGGAGGCCTAGGTACCTTTCAAG
Organism: Cephalopachus bancanus; assembly: GCA_027257055.1. Lineage (NCBI taxonomy): Eukaryota > Metazoa > Chordata > Mammalia > Primates > Tarsiidae > Cephalopachus > Cephalopachus bancanus. The sequence continues at coordinate 25,428 of JAPVLO010002037.1, forward strand.
CAATGCTAGCAGGGTTCACAGAAGCGAAAAAAAGGAGCTGTTAAACAGTTTAACCTAGCCAGTAGTGCTGTTGCCAGTTTCCAGGAAGGGAGCTATTTTTTTTTTTTTTTACTATGCAAAGGTTGAGTACATGCTTAGCCTAATTTTTGACATTGTAGGTGTCTTTTTAAGCCCCCTTCCACAGTCCCCCTGGATTCCAGAAACAAAAACGTCTCTACATAACCCCCAGTCGGGACACGTGACCCGGGGTCTGGGGTGGCCCTAAAGTCCTCGGTAGCAAGAGAAGAGAGCAATGGAGAAAGAGTCCAAGAACACCCCCTCCCCTATTCTGGGCTTGCAACTGTGTGGGAGGAGAGGAATGGAGTATGGTTTGCCGGACACCTTCCACTCACCTGCACCAGGAACATCATCACCGCCCTCAGAGCCAGGCGGGTCCTGCTAGCTCCTGGACCCACACGGTCCACTGGATGGGGTGATTGCAGGCCAGCCGTTGTGCTCGGGGCCTCAGTCTCCACCGTGTAGACGATCTCAAGGCCCTAGGCGCCACCTCACCAAGGCTGAGGGCAAGCAGGAAGGACACCCCGTGACAGGCTCACTGCGCATTTGAAGGTGGGGAGGTCGGGCCCATCCTCCTCTTTTGGGAGAGTCCGGAGGAGGAGTCCGGGAAGGGCCCAACTCAGCACTGGGGTCCCTTGGGCAGCATGAGACCAGCGACCTGTCAATAGAAAAGCGAAAGGCCACAATGATGACCCCGAAGTCCCGCCCCCGCCAGGCCAGTTGCAGGAAATAGCCCGTCTTCTGGGCCATGATTGGACTAGAGCCCACTGTCCTCTCCCAGAGTTTTCTTGTCAACGCAGCTTCCGTTCAGCACCAGTGGGCAAGGCGCGCTCTTCCCGTTTTTCATGGCCATGGCCGGGCGCTGCCTGGGGTGCCGAGAATGCGGACCCAAAAGGCGACACAGCAGGGGCGTGACTTGTCTTTCCCCTAAAGGGGCCATTCCCGGATTTCCTCTCTGAGGTGCCTGCAGCTGATTGCGCCCTGGACGTTGAGTTCCGGACCCTGGCAGGGCCCCCGGGAGCGCTCCTCTTTTCTGAGGGTATAAGACAAAGATAATAAGTCTCTTAAGGCGCATTTGTCTAGTTGCATGTACCTCTAATTCAGCGGTCTTAGCGTTGCTGGTGAACTTGCTAGGTCTGCAAGTTCTTGGGTGATGCCTTTCCCAGACCCGCTGAATCAGAAGCCCTGGGGTGGGCCTGAACACTCCGTGCTTTGACGTGTCCTCCTGGAGATTCTGATGCTTATTCAGAACCAACTGTAATTCAAAGTCCTGTGACAAATTTTGGATATTGCAACCTTTTCATAAGAGCTGACACGAAAAGTGCTAAGCCCGGGGCCAAGCTAGCGTTAAATATATGAGAGCTGTTATCGTGATTGTTTTTAACTTTGGACCCATCCCCATCCTGTCTCTCACGTGCACTGTTGTGGGAGGTCTACTTATGACTTATGCACCATCATTCATCCAGGTCCAGTTCTGACCTATCCCTGTAGGTCTTACAATGGCGACCCTCCTCACTAAGATCTAGTTTTCTTGGTTAGGTACCGGAACACGGCATTGCCTCAAGCTGGTGCCCACCTCGAGACATTCTGGAGTGAGGTACCTGCTTCCTCAGCCTCTTAGACCACTGTTCCCTTTAGTCATCTGGTGAGCTTGGGTTCACAAGTAACTCTGAAGTCCAGGCCAGAGGATCTTTGCAGGAAAGTCCTCAAGGCAGCAATACCCATTGGACCATAGCAGGACAGAGCTCTGGCCCCTGCCCTCCTGCTGTGTCCTCTAAGACAGCCTCTGTTGTCACTGCTGAGAACTACCACCCTCTCCCCTTGCACGCTGGGACCCATTTTCATTCCCTGCTTCCCCAGTCATACCTCATGTTCAAAGATGATGGAACCACCTGTCCTTGTCTTCATACAATCAAAGGTAGTCTGATGGGGGAGGGGTTTGGATAAGGTGATTTGAGATTTCCCCAGAACATCGCAGATGCCTTGTTCAGATATGACCACATTCACAAAACAGGGCAGCTTCCCAAGAGCTGCCAGTAGACATTCCACAGATCCCCTTGGACAGAGCAGGTCAGTTTCTGTTCACCCCACACTCAGAGACCTTATGATTTTGCCTTGCTGGGACCAGGGTCCTGGGCCAAAGATCCCAAGGAAGGGTCAGATCTGGCTGGAGAGCCCTCCCATAGTCAAATAAAGGGAGTTTTTTCAACTAGTGGACATTGCAATGAGGGATCAGAATGAGGCCAATCTGAGCTCCTTCTCTAGCATTGTTCTCCATTGGGCTTCTTCTGGTGCTGGTGAAGCCTCAAGCTGAGGCTTGTGTTGCATATGTCCAGCTTCTGCCTGGAGTGGATCCATGATGCTCAGCCAGGTTTCCTCAAAGATGTGTACCCATGGTGTCATGGAGTAGGCCCTCAGCTATCAGGGACTGTGGAAACAATAAATTATTCATTTCCAGAAAATGGAGTAAGATTTGCTAACGTGACCAAAAGACAAAACAGAGGCTGGTAAAAGTCACGACATTGAAGGACAATAAATGATTCATTGCTGACTTGACCAAAAAACAAAACAAAGGGACATGTGGTAATAGTCACATCATAGGGAAATAAAACTTACTTTAAAATAAGAAAGCTGAAACCCTCCAATCAAATAGCAACAAGTACTTATTTTAACCTTATTTGGACCAAAAACTGCTTAGGCGATGTCCGGGAAAAATTGTGACAGCTGTATTACTTAGTCAATGAAAAACCAGGGTTAGGGGGATCTCACACTAGGAAATAAAAAACTTGTTGTAACCACTTTGGCTGTGCCTGCCCACCAGACACCCAGTCTTGCAAGACTATCATTAAAGTCTCACTTCTGCTGCACTCCAGGTCTCTGTGTCCATCCTTTAATTTTGGACAAGTGATTTTGTTTCTCACAGGACCTACTCTGGATCCTGACCTGTGATACCACTTGGATGGCATTCCCCATTCACTCCATGCCTACAGGTGACCTTGGGAATGGGACTTCACAAGTTTATGTCTGGCATACCCAGAAATGATTCCATGGGCTCCAGAGCATGATGAAGAGATTGAGATTTAGGTGAGGTGGTGAGGTGGGGCCCCAGGCAGGCAAGCCTGACCAGGGAGTAACTGTGAAAGTTGATCATACAAATTGGGCAATTCTTGTCATACCCAACTAAAACAGAATTGAGAGTCCAGGATTACATACTTGGGGCATGTAACATTGCTCCAAGAATGTAATCCCCTGCATCCTGGCTGCCAAAACTGCCAGCTGTTACCTGAAACCAGTTTTATCTAATGACTACCGAAACTGTTGCTACAACTGTAAGACTTAGCCACCACTGTCACTCACCAATCAGAGCTTACCAGTTCCACAAAACCTTACTAGTGCCAGTGAACATTCTTGAAGACCAATTAGTAACAGTTCCCTTTTAAAATTAAAACCTCTATTTTATCTGATTTCAATAGGCTTGGTATCAGAAGTGGGGGTCCAAAACTGACTCACCTCAGAGAAAGTCACCAACCCTTAGAATTATAGCATAGGGACCCACAGGGAGGTCCTTTGAGCCCCTTGCTTCTATAGGTCTCCACTTTTTTCCCTCAGTGAGTCTCTCTTGGACTGAACTCCTAATTGTGGTCAAGTTGTTTTATTTATGACTTCGATGAGGACTCTTGCTGTCTGCTCTGGCTGGGAGTTGGGAGAACACCTCTCCTCCTTGCAGACCTTGGCTTTGGGGTCTGGGTGAAATAATTATTTTTCCCTTTGGGTTGAGACTTCAGTGAAGATGTTTTCTTTTTCCCCTTCAGTTGAGAAGGTATCTTATTGCCCTGCTTTGGAAGTATGTACTTTGCTTTCCATCTGCACCTGCGCTTATTTAGCCTATGCATATTCAGTGTCTGTGTTTAATTGGCTTTTGTGTACTTGGTATTAAACCAGAGCAACACACAACACTGGTTGTCAAGATTCAAAGATTTGTTAAGGCCGGGCGCTGTGGCTCATACCTGTAATCCCAGCACTTTGGGAGGCTGAGGTAAGAGAATTGCGAGAGCCCGCAGGTTTGAGACCAGCCTGGGCAACATGGTAAGACCTCATTTCTACAATAAATAAAAAAATTAGCCGGGCATGGTGGCATGCGCCTGTAATTCCAGCTACTTGGAAGGCTGAAGTGGAAGGATCACCTGAGCACAGAAGGTCAAGGCTGCAGTGGCTGTGAGCATGCCACTGCACTCCAGTCTGGGTGACAGAGTGAGACTCTGACTCAAAAAAAAAACAAAAAAGACACGTCAAGAGATTTTCTGAGACTCCAGCTGGTAACATGTTCAAACACTATAGGGAGTCTGTTCTTAAAACTAAACTAAAAGACCACAGCTATAAAATTATACACTCCAAGCTGGGCTCGGTGGCTCAGCCTGTAATCCCGCGCCTTTGGGAGGCTGAGGTGAGTGGATTGCCTGAGCCCACGGGTTCGAGACCCGCCTGGGCAGCAAGACATCATCTCTACAATAAATCAAAAACTCAGCCGGGCATGGTAGCGCATGCCTGTAATTCTGGCTACTGGGAAGGCTGAGGTGGAAGGATTGCCGGAGCCGAGCAGGTCAAGGCTGCGGTGGCCAGGAGCGGCTGCTGCACTCCAGTCTGGGCGACAGAGTGAGACTCCAACTCAAAATATATATATATATATATATATATATATACACTCCAAATAATGTATGCATGTCTTACTGATACCTTGAGGCTAAAAAAAATCCAGGACTCAAAGATTGCCTCACAGGCCGGGCAAATAAATAAATAAAATAATATAAAATAAGCATTCGTATAGTAAGTGCAAAAGGTGGCATGGTTATTGTTACTGTTATTGTTACAGACTGAATGGCAGTATGGCTGTTGTTACTATTCTTTCACAAAATGGGGTTGCTCCAGCTGCTTAGTGAGGCAATCTTTTTTTTTTTTTTTGAGTTGGAGTCTCACTCTGTCACTCAGACTGGAGTGCAGTGGCCACTCCCGGCCACCGCAACCTCGCCTGCTGGGCTCCGGCGATCCTTCCACCTCAACCTTCCAAGTAGCTGGAACTACAGGCATGGGCTACCACACCCGGCTGATTTTTGATTTATTGTAGAGATGAGGTCTCGCCAAGTTGCCCAGGTGGGTCTCGAACCCGCGGGCTCAGGCAATCCACTCACCTCAGCCTCCCAAAGCGCTGGGATTACAGGCTGAGCCACCGCACCTGGCCATGAATGCTTATCTATACACTTGCTCAAGGAATTCTAAGGCTGAAAGGCCCCAGCCAGCCATGAGAAACCCGCCCCCTCCAAAGGTTAAGCCTAGGCGTGGCCCCCACCTAAAATGGCGCTCCCACCTAAGAAGGCGCCTGGACAAACTAACATGGAGGCTCAGACAAGGCTCTCCGGGTTCTTCCACAACAAAGCCCACCATTCCCGTGCCCACAAAAGCCCCCACCAATCCCAAAAATGCCTCACCTGCCGACCAATAGGTAACCAACAGGTCGCTTTAAATTTCTATAAAACCTGCCACACCCCTGCCTCCATGCTGCAATCTGATTCTCAGGTTCTGTAGCCACTGCGCTTGTCCCATTAAAATCTCTTGGCTTTAACGGGTGTTGAGTCTCACTGCGCGCCACCGTCTTTCATTGGTGCCGTGACTCGGATCGGGGATTCTCTCGCGCCAAGGCAGGACCCTGTCCCGGCACCGGTGGGACTCACCCCTTAAGGCCTTCACCCATTCTCCTGAACGCCAATGCTACATCCACCACTGGCCTTCAGATTGGTAAGTGTCCCCACACTGAAAACCTAAAGCCTTGCCTGGCACAACTGGGGAAACTGGCCATTGGTTGTCCAGCAGCTCCTTCGGCCCTGAGCAAGAGGGGAGCCACACCCTGCCTAGGTCTTTAAGACTGCAGTGGACCCCTATCGGTTTTCCCTCGGCCGCTAGAGATTTCAAGCCTTCCCTCCATCCAGTTTTGGGTAAATTTCTTGTCAAAAATCCCAGTACCAGGTTGCCCTTAACCTCCTCGATTCTCCAGGAGGATCTGGGTCTACAATAATGACCTGTGACGACAGGCTTTATTGTAACCTACCCGTTCCTCAGTGGTCACTTGTCCAGGAGACGCCCTGACCAACCCCCCTGCTAACATGGGAAACTCATCATCTCTTCCGGCCGACACCCCCCTCAAGTACCTCTGAAATAATCTCTCTACACTCTTCCTCACTCCTGATATTAAGCCTAAGCGTCTAATCCACCTCAGTACCCAAAATTGGCCTACCTATCCCTTAGATAACCAAAGTAAGTGGCCCCTACTGGGTCCCTAAATCCCGACATTATTCGGGATCTCTATAACTTCTGCGAGTGTTCAGAAAAATGGGCAGAGATTCCCTACGTCCAATCTTTCTCCCTTCTCTGAGAACATCCCCGCCTCTGTCTCTCTTGTAAACCCTCTCACCTCCTCTTGGCTAAATTCCCCTCCTCTCCAGCCACCTCTCCCAACCCTGACTTTGATCCCACAGATGAGCCCCCTCCATATCGACAACCCCCCTCAACCTCAGCCATTCCAAGCCTCACCTACCCCCACCGTTCCTAGCCTCTATCCATCCCTCCCCCTTGTAGTCCTCCCATAACCCACTCTAAAACTTATCCTGCCACTCTCACACCTCTCTGTGAAGTGGCGGGCAGTGAAGGCATTCTCCGAGTACATGTCCCATTTTCCATCTCAGACCTATCCCAAATAGAGAAAAAACTGGGGTCTTACACAACTAACCCAGCCACCTACACCAAGGAATTCCAATACCTTCTCCAGGCTTACAGCATCACCTTTCATGACATTTACATGGTCCTCTCCAACACTCTTCTCCCTGAAGAACGCAGAAGGGTCTGGGAACAGGCACGAATGTATGCAGATGAGGTCCACCAGACCTCCCCGACACATCCCTTTGGGGCAGTAGCAGTCCCAGACCAAGACCCTGAGTGGGATTATAATTCCCCGAATGGCCTCTGGGCCAGAGATCAATTTTCCACCTGTCTCCTTTCCGGGTTAAGGAGGGCAGCACGAAAGGCTATTAACTTTGAAAAGCTGCGGGAAATAATCCAGGAAAAGAATGAAGACCCTTCCTCCTTCCTCAATCGCCTCACAAAAGCCCTCCAACAGTTTACTAATTTGGACCCTGAATCTCCGGATGGAGGACAACTCCTTATGACTTATTTTTCTCTCAAAGCTATCCGGACATTAGGTCCAAACTAAAAAGGCTAGATCAAGGGCCCCTTACATCCCAAAATGAGGTTTTGGCTACCGCCTTTAAGGTGTATCACAACCAAGACGAAAAGGCTAAGCGACAAAAATATCAAATGCTAGCTCAGGCTTTCCGCAGGACAGACACAGGCCCCTGTAACAGTAAAGGAGGCATCCAAACCAAACGTGACCCACCAGGGCCCTGTTTCAAGTGCGGCAAGGAGGGACATTGGGCACGAGTCTGCCCTAACCCCAAACCTCCATCAAGACCTTGCCCCAAATGCAACCTTCTGGGACATTGGCGGTGGACTGCCCCAGCCCCCAGAGAGGAGCAGGGTCAGCCCCCAACTCCACCCTGGACCTACTGGGCATGGCTGCCTTGGAATGACGGGGACCTGGGTTCCCCCACCCGACACATATCTCAAATGCTCAGGAGCCTAGGGTCAAACTTACGGTTGACAGATGTCCCATCCTTTTCCTGCTAGACACTGGAGCCACTCTTTCTGTCCTGCGGGAGTTCTGGGGGCGAACCTCACCGTCTCGGTCCCCGGTAGTCGGGGTAGGGGCCAAACCATTATCCCACACATAACCTCTATGCTAACATGCATATTTGCTAATATCCCATTTACCCACTCCTTCTTGGTCATGCCTCAGTGCCCCGTACCCCTTATAGGAAGGGATATCTTGGCTAAATTTCAGCCATTACTTTTAACCCCAGCGCTGCCCTCGCTAACCCATCCCAACAATTTCCCTACTCCTCCTTTTAACCTCCACCCCCACAACCCCTCCCCACAACCTGCCTCACTCCCTCCCCACTCGCCTCGACGGTCAACCCGCTGATTTGGGACATAAACACCCCTTCATTAGCCCAATGCCCGCCTGTTCACATCCAGTTAAAAAACCCATCCACCCACCCTAGTCAGCCACAATATCCCCTCCCCAGGGCCAGTCTGCTAGGTCTACAACCTGTCATAAAAACCCTGCTACAGAAGGGGTATTTGAGACCCTCCAACTTGTCTTGCAATACTCCCATTCTGGCCGTCATAAAACCCGACAGAACTTACCAGCTCATCCAAGACCTCCGACAAATAAACGCAGCCATTCTCCCCATCCACCCACTAGTCCCCAACCGATATACTATCCTGTCCACCATTCCTCCAACGGCAACTTATTTTTCAGTCATAGACCTCAAAGACGCATTCTTCACCATTCCCTTGGCAGCTGACTCCCGAGACATTTTTGCCTTTACCTAGACTGACCCCATTTCCCACCACTCCCAACAACTCACATGGACAGTTCTCCCACAGGGATTTCAAGACAGTCCTCACCTCTTCAGTCAGGCACTGGCAACAGACCTCACACTCTTATCACTCTCAAAATCCACTCTAGTTCAATATGTAGATGATCTCCTCTTATGCAGCCCCTCTCTTACAGACTCTCACAATGACACGGCCCTACTCCTTAACTTTCTAGCAGAAAAGGGATACTGAGCCTCCCCCAAAAGGCTCAATTGTCCAAAACACAGGTCACTTATCTTGGGGTCGCCATCTCACACCAACAAAAGGCCATAACAACCGACCGTAAAGCCGTTATTCAATCCCTCCAAACACCAAAGACAAAGGAGGAAATCCAGTCATTTTGGGGATTAGCAGGCTACTTCTGAGCCTGGATCCCCAATTTTGCCTTTCTCGCCAAGCCACTCTACAACCTCACTAAAGGCGACCCAAAGGAACCCTTACTCTCCCTCTCAGTCGTTAAACAGCCTTTTACTGCCCTCCAACAGGCTCTCCTCCAGGCCCCTGCCCTACGACTACCCGATATCCTCTGGCCCTTCACCCTATACGTCCATGAAAATAAGGGTGCAGCCTTAGGAGTCCTAGGTCAATTTAGCGGACAAACGTTTGCCCCCATAGCCTATCTTTCAAAACAACTCGACCACACAGTCCAGGGATGGGCCCCATGCCTGCGGGCTCTATCAGCCGCCCACTTACTGGTGTGAGAATCAAAAAAACTCACATTTGGAGCACCTATCACTGTAACGTCCCCCCATCATCTACATCACCTCCTAGGATATAAGGGCCTCAAAACACTCCCTGCCGGCCGGGTTCTTTCTCTTCTAGTCTTCTTTATCCAAGATCCTTCCATCTCCTTCCAAGCCTGCGTGCCTCTTCACCCGGCCTCACTACTTCCTTCCTCTCCCACTGACACTCCAATCCATAACTGTGTTGAGGTCCTCAAGTCCCTACTTCCCCGCCCAGTACATATTCAGGAAGGACCCTTATCTAAGCCCTCTTACATATGGTTCACAGATGGAAGTTCGTACATACATGAGGGGTCCCGAGTAGCAGGATATGCTGTCACCTCAGTCACTGATGTCATCGAAGCTAACCCTCTCCCGCCCCACACCACCAACCAGCAGGCAGAACTCACAGCAGTTATTTGAGCCTTCCAGCTGGCGGCTGGACACTCTCTGTCACTTTACACTGACTCTAAGTACGTCTTCCACATCCTGGTTTCACACTCAGCTATCTGGCAGGAACGAGGACTACCAACCACTAAGGGATCAGTCATCATAAATGCTAAGCTTATTTCTGACCTCCTTCAAGCCTCCCTACTCCCAAAAGCCATTGGCATCTCCCACTGTAAAGCCCACCAAGTCGATTCATCTTTTATCACTCAAGGAAACTCACGAGCTGACAGAGCAGCCCGCCACGTGGCCCTAAAACCTCTCCCTGCCATACTCATCAATGCCTCCTCCTCATCAGCAAATGAGGCCCCACAACTCTCCAATATCATACCCTATTTACACTCAATTTTCCACCCTAACCCAGCAGCCCTCATCTCTTTCCTTAAAACCTTCTTTCACCTCACCTCAGAACATGCAAAACTCATACACACTCTTTCCTCCCAATGCTCCACCTGCCTCCAAACAAACCCCAACACACCCTTGAAACCCAGAACATTCCCCACCCACCAGGCTAGGGGAGAGCTCCCGGGTCAGACTGGCAAATAGACTTTACTGTTATGCCCCTGTCCATAACACCAAATACCTTCTAGTCTTCATCAACACTTTTTCCGGGTGGGTCGAAGCTTTCCCCTTCGAGGCCCTTATATCCTAGGAGGTGATGTAGATGATGGGGGGAAGTTACAGTGATAGGTGCTCCAAAAAATGTGAGTTTTTTTGATTCTCACACCAGTAAGTGGGCGGCTGATAGAGCCCGAAGCGGGCTGCTATGGTGGGGTCCATTTTAGCCAACCATATTATCCCTCGGTTCGGAGTCCCCTCCTCTCTCCAATCAGATGATGGACCTGAATTTACCTCACAAGTCATCCAGTCTCTAACGACAGCTCTTAACATCAAATGGCACTTTCACATTCCTTATCACCCACAATCATCAGGAAAGGTTGAACGGACTAACCGCACACTAAAAAATACTCCTACTAAACTCTCTCTCGAACTCCACAAAGACTGGGTGTCCCCCCTTCCCTTAGCCCTCTTCTGCATTCGTGTCCTCCCAAAGAAACCCAGTCAACTCTCACCTTTCGAGGTCCTATACGGACGGCCTGCCCTCCCTCCTGGTATCTCAACCTCTCCACCTCCCATCCCTCTTCATATAATCTACCCTCTCCTGTCCTTCATCCGATCCAACATCTGGCAGTATCAAGACCTCCTTCTGCCCACCCCCATAGGCACACCAAGTTCACAGCCTCTCACCCCGGGACAATGGGTCTACCTCTCAGAAGCAGAAGCCAAAGCTCACTTACAACCCAAATGGACGGGACCCTTCCAAATAATTCTCTCCACTCCCACGGCAGCCAAGCTGCTCATAGACAAAGGACAGCTCACCCCCTGGATCTGCATTTCCCACCTCAAGCCGGCTAAAACATCTCCTCTTCTCCTTCCCTCCACAGAAACGCCAACCCTTTCTTGTTCCACAGTACTGGGTCATCCTCTCAAACTTCAAATATCCCGCATCAGTCACTCCCGCTCTCTGCCCTCCATCCAGGAAAACTCCACATAATCAAATTTCCATATGATAGTCCTCAATCTGTCATTCCTTTAATAATAATCATACCCTTTTTCCTACTACTCCTATTCGTCCTCCTTTCTCGTTGCTGCCCATAAATGCCCACCTTCCTTATCTCAATGGCTCAACTTTCACCCCTAATCCACACAAACATATTACCCCTAATCCTCCTTACTTCCCTCCTCCCTCCCGTTCTCAAGGCAAGCCACCCCTCACCGTCTGGCCTCCATTACCGCTTCACCATCCATGAACTCTATACTTTAAATGGTATTTCCCAGGTAAAAGACTTAGATATACAATCGTGCCTCATTAACAACTGCACATCCATTTCTTTTTCTCTGGAAAAGGTACACACACTCGATGACCCGGGTATTGCACTTGATGCATATGTCTGCCTAGTAGATGACCAAACCAACCCAAACTGCAAAAAATGGGCAGATCTCTATAGGGGTTGCCCCTACTGGTCATGTAAAATCCATTTCTCCAACCCTGACCTGGCCAGACACACCAACACTCCCTCCTATTTAATCCCTATATATAAACTCCCAAAACGAGCCATGGATGCTGGTAACCCACCATTCTTAGAATATGGTGGACTGGGGTCTGGCACCTGGCATGGCCGAGGTGCCCGCTTTTCCCACTATGCCTTTAAAATTCCAGATCTTCACAATCCTTTTCGGAATGCTCTCAGATACGCTGACAACTACCACACAGCCGCCAGCCTCGTGTCTGTTTCACGCTCCACCTTCACTCCTTCCGTTAAAGTTTCTATAGTGCAGCACATAAAAAATCAGGAACAACAACTCAAAGAGGCCATTCAGCCCTTACCCCCTTCCTCAGAAGACCACCTCTTTTCACGGCCCTCTCAACACCTTCCCTCTTGGCTCACCATCCTAAAACACACTCTATGTTTCCTAAACCAAACATTCCCTGACCTCCCTTCTTCGCAATGCTTCCTCTGTGACTCTTTACAGTGACACTTACTAGTGGCCGTTCCCCTTCCAGTTTTTCCCAACTACACTCTCAACACATCCACCCACAGGGAAATTATAGTCAAATCTCATGTACCCCTCTGGGAAATAGCCTCTAATTCCTCCTACCTCTGTATCAACTCGCCACGTGCCCCCAATAACAACACTCTTTGTTCGGCCTACACAAACCTCACAAAGGCCCACTTCCTGCCACCTGGCCTATTTTTGTGGTGCAATGGCACCCTCCTCTCCCAAGCTTCAAACCTAACTCATCCCTGCATAATTGTCATGTTGGTCCCTCAGCTCTCTTTATACTCCATGACCGACCTCCAGTCACTTTTAACCCCCAGGGATTCACACAAAAGGGCCATCTTCTTCCTGGTTATGGTTGGATTGTCCCTCGCATCCGCTTTCACCTCCCTCGGCCTGGCAGGAGGAGCTCTCGGCTACTCATTATGGGCAGTAGAAGACCTACAAAACAAAATCCAAATGGCACTAGACACCACCTCAGAACCCATCGGGTCACTACAAAGACAAATAACTAGCTTAGCATAGGTAATCCTCCAAAACTGTAGAGCCCTAGACCTCCTAACAGCCGAAAAAGGAGGCACCTGCCTCTTCCTCCAGGAAGAATGCTGCTATTATGTCAATGAATCAGGGCTCATTGAACAAAATATCAACAAACTAAACAACCTCTCCTCACAGCTTCAACGAACAAAGCCCACTCAAATTAACAGCTGGTTTCCAAACTCCCTCCTCACGTGACTTCTTCCTATCGTTACTTCAGTCATTCTCTTTCTCAGCTTGTGCTCCTTTCTCCCTTGCATTATAAAATTTCTCCAATCTCAATTCCAAAAAATTTCAAATCAAACCATTAACCTGTTTCTTTTACAGAGTTACAACCTCCTACCCACCGAGGACCCAGGCCTCAACAACCCAAGCCCTACTGCCTCCTAAACCTTCTTGCCCCATTTTTCATTACAGATATGGCTTTCAGGCCTTATTACCTCCAACTCAGGTTTTTCAGCGTTCCTTGACCATCTTCTTTGTGACAAATGGCTCCTCCCTTTCCCGTGTCCACTCGACGACTGGCCAGACCAACTTGCATTCTTCTACCTCCAGGGCACCTTCCAAGACTTCCACCCCAGCGAAATTTTTTCTTTCGGAGCCTTCTTATGGGGCCTCATGTGGCTGGTCCTTTCACCCACCTCAACCAACAACGCCCTACGCCAGCAGGGAGTAGCCAGACCAATCAACTCCGCCCCTTTATCCCTTAACAAAAGAGGTAGGAATGAAAAGCCCCAGCCAGCCATGAGGAACCTGCCCCCTCCAAAGGCTAAGCCTAGGCGTGGCCCCCACCTAAAATGGCGCTCCCGCCTAAGAAGGCGCCCCGGACAAACTAACATGGAGGCTCGGACAAGGCTCTCGGGGTTCTTCTTCCACAACAAAGCCCACCATTCCTGCGCCCGCGAAAGCCCCCGCTAATCCCAAAAATGCCTCACCTGCCGACCAATAGGTAACCAACAGGTCGCTTTAAATTTCTATAAAACCTGCCACACCCCTGCCTCCATGCTGCAATCTGATTCTCAGGTTCTGTAGCCACCGTGCTCGTTCCATTAAAACCTCTTGGCCTTAACGGGTGTTGAGTCTCACTGCGCACCACCATCTTTCAAAGACCCAACAAACTCAGGAAACATTGTGGAACAACCCTCCCAAGGGAGAATAATGCTGAACACAATTAATCTACGACCTGGTTGTGGTCAGACTGACACCAGCCGGACCATCAGATGGCCCATTACTCAAGACAGTCATCAAGATGAGCATGATGAGTCACACTAGCCTACTCTTTCACATAGTTTCCTACACCCCTTTTCCCTTTTAAAACCCCTCCAATCAGCCTGAGGAATTTGAGATGATCTTTGCAACTTTAGTCTGCCATCTCCTCAGGTTGCCGGCTCTAGAAAAAAAACTGATTTTCCTTCTACTAACTCTCCTCTCTTGAATTTGACTTTTGGGGAGTGAGCAGCTGAACCTGGGTTCAGTTACAACTACAAAACATTCTCTCAAGCTATCTGACACTGTTTTCTCTTTGGAGTAACATCTCCCATCCCCCTACTTTATAATTCATCCTCCTTAATTTTCTCTAAGCTATAAACACCAAAAACAAAATTCTAAACTTCTCAAGTGACTGAACAGACCCCCTCTGAGCCAAAGGAAACCTGAAAAACTAGATTCCAGACTCTGACAGGAAAGGACATCAGACACATACAGCTTGTCATGCCCCTTCCTTTTGGAGTTTAGACATAACTGAGGAGCATTAACATTAAAATAGAAATCATAAGACTGACAGATTCTGTGGCAAGCAAATACCAAATTCCAACCTGACTCTGGCATAGCATCACATGACAGAAAGCAGAAAAATAAAAATATTTAATGGCAGGCCTGGCACGGTGGCTCACACCTATAATCCTGGCACTTTGGGAGGCCGAGGTGAGGGGATTGCCTGAGCCCATGGGTTCGAGACTAGCCTGGACAACTTGGTGAGACCTCATCTCAACAATAAATCAAAAAATTAGCTGGGCACGGTGGCACACACCTGTAGTTCCAGCTACTTAGAAAGCTGAGGCAGAAGGATCACCTGAACCCAGAAGACTGAGGCTGCAATGGCCGTGAGCATGCCGCTGCACTCTGGCCTGGATGACAGAGTGAGACTCTGACTCAAAACAAACAGACAAACACCCTGAAACTATAAAAATGCTGGAAGAAAACCTAGGGAAAACTCTTCTGGACATTGGTCCAGGCAAAGGATTTATGACTAAGACCTCAAAAGCACAGGGAACAAACACAAAGATAGACAAATGAGACTTAGTTGAGCTAAAATTGTTAAACCCAAAATTCAAAATCTGAGAGACCACCAAAGAGCCAGCTCTGATGCAAACACAAGAGGGTCTTTATTCAGGCTCGAGTCTGGGCTTATGTTTGAAGCTGACGCAGCAGCTTCAGGGATGAGAGAGCCCCGACCCAGGCTAACACGCACCTTTTATACATAATTCTGAAGGGGTGGGGTGGCTTTCCAAACTTGTGCACACAGGATTGGATAAAAACTATATGACGCAGTTACAAAGACTTTGATTGGTTGATTTAAGTTCGATTTGCGTGGGCTCAGGCTTAGTTACTTGTGATGGACAAGTAACTGCCAAATGGGAGGAATGGAATGCCAGATAAGATAGGTTTAGCAAGCAGGCAGGAGGTTTGAAACAAGGCAGAACCCACGGGGGGCGGGGTGGCTGGCGCCACCAGTCTACCGTTATCTAAGCAAAGGAATGTCCAGGAGGGGCTTATTGTTTAACATTCACACAGTGCTAGCAGCAGTTGCAGAAGCAACTGGTTATTTTATGGGACAAACAAAAATTAAACTTAACAAAGTTCTAAGTACAAACACTGCAAACAAATACAGTGAACATGGGTAGGAATTCATGTAGTAATAGTTCTTTTTGAGTTTTTTTTTTAATCTCTTGGGTCTCTCAAAATTAATTTTCTGCACAGCACATAAATAATCAACAGAGTGAAAAAACAGCCTGTAGAACAGGAGAAAATAGTAGTAAATTATTTATCTTACAGGTAACTAATATCCAGAATATATAAGAAACTTAAACAGCCGGGCTCGGTGGCTCAGCTTGTAATCCCATGCCTTGGGAGGCTGAGGTGAGTGGATTGCCTGAGCCCGCGTGTTCGAGACCCACCTGGGCAGCTTGGTGAGACCTCATCTCTACAATAAATCAAAAAATCAGCTGGGTGTGGTAGCGCGCGCCTATAACTCCAGCTACTTGGAAGGCTGAGGCAGAAGGATCGCCGGAGCCCCAGCAGGTCGAGGCTGCAGTGGCTGGGAGTGGCAACTGCACTCCAGTCTGGGCGACAGAGTGAGACTCCAACTCAAAAAAAAAAAAAGAAACTCAAACAACTCAACAACAACAAAACAAATAATTTCATTAAAAAGTGGGCAAAAGATCTGAAAAGACATTTTTCAAAAGAAGACATATAAGTGGTCAACAGGAATATATTGGGTTAATGCATAAGTTCGTAGCATTTTTTGCTTGCTTATAGACTGTAAATGTTGCACAGTGGTTGACTGATCACAGTTCATTACATTTGCCAATTCTTGTGTTGACTGATGTGGGTCATCGTGGATTAAAGCATTTAAATAGTCTTCATCAAAGCCCGATGGTCTTTTTTTTTTTTTTTTTTTTTTTTGAGTTGGAGTCTCACACTGTCACCCAGACTGGAGTGCAGTGGCTGCTCCCAGCCACCGCAGCCTCGACCTGCTGGGCTCCGGTGATCCTTCCGCCTCAGCCTTCCAACTAGCTGAAACTACAGGAGCACGCTACCATGCCTGGCTAGTTTTTTTATTTATTGTAGAGATGAGGTCTCTCCAAGTTGCCCAGGCGGGTCTTGAACCCACGGGCTCAGGCAATCCACTCACCTCGGCCTCCCAAAGCACTGGGATTACAGGCTGGGCCACCAAGCCCGGCCCTGATGGTCATCTTAAATGTAGAGAATCACTCAGGTCAAAGTGACACTCTTTGAAATGACAAAATCATTTTCTTGCCATGCTTTCTCCCATGGCATTTTCTTCATACACAGCACAAATATTTCCAGCCAATTCCACTGCCTTTACTCCTCTGTTAAACTCAAACAGAAGAATATGTCGGAATTGTTTTTTTGTTTTTTTGTTTTGCCATTTGTCACTCCAACTTCTTTAGCCCCAAAACAGCACTATCTTTCTTCAAATCTGCAAAATGCAAGGTGTATTCACAAGCACAACACTGTCACTCCAAATGACAAATGATAAATTCCCAACACTGCAGTGTTTCCATGCCAAAAACAAATGAGACAAACTTATGCATCAACCCAATAGAAAAATGTGCCTTATCATTAATCATCACAGATATGCAAATTTAATTTATTGTACAGATGAGGTCTCACCAAGTTGCCCGGGCGGGACTTGAACCCGCGGGCTCAGGCAATCCACTCACCTCAGCCTCCCAAAGCGTGGGATTACAGACTGAGCCACCGAGCCCGGCTCATTTTTATTTTTATTTTTGAGTTGGAGTCTCACTTTGTCACCCAGACTGGAGTGCAGTGGTTGCTCCCGGCCACTGCAGCCTCGACCTGCTGGGCTCAGGGGATCCTTTCAGCCTCAGCCTTCCAAGTAGTTGGAACAACAGGCGCACTACCACACCTGGCTCAGATATGCAAATTTAAACCACAATGAGATATCATCTTACCTCAGTCAGAATGGCTATTACTGGCTGGATGTGGTGGCTCATGCCTGTAATCCCAGCACTTTGGAAGACTAAGGCAAGAAGATTGCTTAAAGTTGGGTTCGGTGGCTCAACCTGTAATCCTAGCACTTTGGGAGGCCAAGACAAGCGGATCGCCTGAGCCTACAGGTTTGAGACTAGCCCCGGCAACTTGGCGAGACCTTGTCTCTACAATTAAAAAAAAAAAAATTAGCCGGACGCGGTAGCATGCGCCTGTAGTTCTGGCTACTTGGAAGGCTGAGGTGAAAGGTCGACGCTGGGGTTGCCATGAGCATACCACTGCACCCCAGCTTAGGTGATGGAGTGAGACTCCAGCTCTAAATAAATAAATATTGCGTAAGCACAGAAGTTTGAGACCAGTCTGGGCAACATAGTGAGACCTTGTCTCTACACAAATTTTAAAAATTAGTTGGGCGTGATGCTCTTTACCTGTAGTCCCGACTACTTGGAGGCTGAGGTAAGAGGCTCAATTGAGTCCAGGAGTTGGAGGTTGCAGTGAGCCATGATTGTGCCACTGAAGCTTGGGCAACAGAGTGAGAGGCTGACTCAAATGAAAGAGTAGAAGGAAGAGAAGAAGGATAATGATATGACAAGGATGAGCAGAAGAAGAAGGAGGAGGAGAAGAAGAGGAGAAGGAAGGAGGAGGAGGAGGAGAAGACATGGCTATCAGTAAAAAGACTGAAAAAAAGATATTGGTGAGGATGCAAAGAAAAGAGAACTCTTATACACTGTGTAAATTAGTACACATACTAATGAAACACATTATATTTCCATACAGCCTGTGGAAAATAATATACCTATGGTATATAGCCCTGGGTCTTGGAGGTAGAGGTAACAGTGCAGATATCTGCCTGACTTACTGTCACACGAGATCACACTTCTATCTCTAATAAATCACTTCTCCCAATATAAAAAAACAAGAAAAGAAAAGAAAACATTGGAGTAAAGAAAAGAAAACGGTATTCTCAAAGAAAAAAAAAATTGCCAGGCTCAGCGGCTCAGCCTGTAATCCCACCCCTTTGGGAGGCTGAGGTGAGTGGATTGCCTGAGCCTGTGGGTTTGAAACCCGCCGGGGCAACTTGGCAAGACCTCATCTCTACAATAAATCAAAAAAAATTAGCTGGGTGTGGTATGTGCACCTGAAGTTCCGACTACTTGGAAGGCTGAGGCAGAAGGATCGCCGGAGCCCAGCAGGTTGAGGCTGCGGTGGCGGGGAGCGTGCCACTGCACTCCAGTCTGGGCGACAGAGTGAGACTAAAAAAAAAAAAAAAAAAAAAAAATAGAACTATCATTTAATCCTGCAATCCCAACTGCATATTACCAAAAGGCAAATAGATCAATATAGCAAAAATATACTTTCATTCATATGTTTATCATAGCACTAATTACAATAGCAAAGATATGGAATCAACCTAAGTGTCCACCAGCGGATGAATGGATAAAGATGTGGTGTATATATACATGGAATACTATTAAGCAATAAAAAAGAATTAAATCATGTATTTTCAGTAACATGGATGAAACTGGAGGTTATTATCTCAAGTAAAACGAGGAGGGCAGAGAAAGTCAAAAATATGTTCTCACTCAAGGTAGGTGCTGAAAAATGTGTACACATGGACATTAGAGAGTGAAACAATAGACAATTTAGACTAAGAAGGGTGAAGAGGGTGTGTTCTCATTTCTGTTTTGGGTTGCTATAAAGAAATACCTGAGGATGGGCAATTTTGTAAAGAAAAGAGCTTTATTTGGCTCACAGTTCTGCCGGTTGTACAAGAAGCATGGCACAGCACCTGCTTCTTATCAGGCCTCAGAACATGTTTTCTCATGGAGAAGAAAAAGGGGGACCAGGTGTATCACATGGTGGGGAGGGGGCAAGCCACCGCAGCCTCGACCTGCTGGGCTCTGGCAATCCTTCCGCCTCAGCCTTCCAAGTAGCTGGAACTACAGGCACGGGCTACCACGCCCGGCTGAGTTTTTGATTTATTGTAGAGACGAGGTTTCGCTGCCCAGGCAGGTCTCGAACCCGCGGGGTCAGGCAATCCACTCACCTCAGCCTCCCAAAGGCATGGGATTTCAGGCTGAACCACAGAGCCCGGCTCACACTTTTGTTTTTTGGAGTTGGGAGTCTCACTCTGTCACCCAGACTAAGGGCAGAGGCACACTCCCAGCCACTGCAGCCCAACCTGCTGAGT
>JAPVLO010002038.1:0-45304 GCA_027257055.1 Cephalopachus bancanus
TCCCAAATTTCCCCCCTCAAATTTCCCTTCCCTTCTTTTTGCTCCATTCCCTTCCCTTTTCCCCACATTGCATTCCACTAATTCATTCCCAAAGCATTCTATTCTGCTACATTCCAATTTTTCCCTTCTGCTCCATTCCCTTCCATTTTGTACATTCCAATCCCCTTCCCTTCCCTTTGCTCCCTTCTATTCCATTATTTATTGCTGCATTCCTTTCCATTCCATTCCCTTCCAATCATTTCAATTCCACTACATTCCATTCCCTTCCATTCCCTTCCCTTCCCCTTCCCCTACATTCCTTTCCATTCCATTCCATTTCGCTGCATTCATTCCATTCCATTTCTTCCCTTCTATTCCACTTCCCATTCCCCTACTTTCCCTTCTATTCTATCCCGATACATTCCATTCCCTTTTTCCCCTTCAATCCATTCCTATCCTATCCTTTCCCTTTTCATTCATTACTTACGTGGATTCCGCTACATTCCATTTCCCCTCCATTCCATTCTGCTACATTCATTCCATTCCCTTCCATTCCATTTCATTCCCTTCGTTAATTCCCTTCCATTCCTCTCCAATCCATTGCAATTCGGTAATTCCATTCCCTTCCATTCCGTTGCATTCCATTCCATTTGCTACATTCCTTTCATTCCATTTCCTTCCCCTCCATTCCATTCCCTTCCATTCCTCCCATTCCATTTCCCTTTCCCCCAAATTTCATTTCTACATTCGCTCCATTTCCCTTCCATTCCATCCATTTGCTACATTCTACTCCATTTCACTACACTTATTCCATTCATTCCATTCTGCTCATTCCATTCCCCCCATTCCAATGCATTCAATTCTTCTCCAATCCATTTTATTCCCTTGCTGCATTCCATTCCATTGAATCCATTCCCTTTTCCCTTCCACTAATTCCCCTCCTGGCATTCCCTTCCCTACATTCCATTTCCCTTCCTTCCATTCCAACCATTCCCCTCCCTTTCATGCCATGCCATTCCATTCTGCTACATTCCGCTCCCCTTTGATTCGATTCCATTCATTCATTCCGTTCCATTCCCCTGCATTCCATTCCCTTTTCCCAAAATTCAATTCTACTATATTCCCCTCCATTCCTTTCCCTTCCACTACTTTCCATTTTATTCCCTTCATTCCAATGCATTCTATTCTGCTACATTCCAATCCCTTCCCTTCTGCTCCCTTCCATTCCATTCTGCTCCATTCCATCCATTATTCTGCTGGATTCCATTCCATTCCCCACATTGTATTCCACTCCCAAACCACTCCATTCCCTTCCATTCCGTTACATTCCAATTTCCCTTCCCTTCCACTACTTTCCATTTCATTCCATTCCATCCCGTTACATTCCATTCCGCTATATTTTATTCCATTCCATTCTGCACCATTTGATCCATTTCGCTCCATTCCATTCTGCTCCATTCCATTCCCTTCCGCCACATTCCCTTCCATTCTATTCCATTCAGCTACATTCTGCTCCTTCCATTTCCCTTCCATTCCATTCCCCTACTTTTTATTCCCTTCAAACATTACTTATTTTCCTTACTTTCCATTCCATTCCTTTCTGTACATTTGCTCTATTCCATTCCATTCCATTCCATTCCAATAGATTCCCCTCCATTCCCTTCCATTCCATTCCACAACATTCGCTCGAGTCCACTATTCTGCTACATTCCTCTCCCTTCCAGTAAATTCAAATTTCCCCTGAGTAATTTCCATTCCCTTCCATTCCATTCCCCTGATTCCTTTCATTCCAGTACATTCCACTGCATTCCTATTCACTCCATTTCCCTTCGGAGAATTCCATTCCCTTCCATTCAATTCCATTCCATTCTATTCCACTACATTCCTTTTCCCTTCCATTTCCTTCCCTTCAAATCAATTTCACTACATTCCATTCCATTTCTCTATATTCCATTCCATTCGATTATCACATACCGCTAATTCCATTCCATTCCATTCCTTTTCTTCCATTCCATTCCATTTTGTTACATTTCCTTCCATTTCTTCCATTCCATACATTCCATTCCACTACTTTCCCTTCCCCTACATTCCATTCCCTTCATTCAGCTACATTCCCTTCCATTCCCTTCCCAAACCTTTCCATTCTGCTACATTTCCCCTCATTCCATTCCATTCCATTCTGCTCCATTCCATTCCATTTGTACATTCTGCTCCATTCTGTTCCATTCAGCTACTTTGCTTTTTCTTCCTTCCCAATAATTTCCCCTTCCATTCGATTCATTACATTCTTCCCCCAAAATTTCCATTCCATTCCATTCTGCTACATTCCCCTCTATTCCATTCCATTCCATTCCATTCAGCTACATTGTCTCCATTCCATTCCATTGCATTCCACTACATTCCATTCCATTCCAATGCATTCAATTCCATTCCATTCCTTTCCGCTACATTCATCTCCAATCCATTCCATTGCATTCTGCTTCATTCCCCTACATTCCATTCCAATCCATTCCAGCACATTCCATTTCATTCCATTCCATTCTGCTACATTCCATTCTATTCAATTCCATTCCTTCTATTCCACTACATTCCTTTTCCCTTCCATTTCTTTCCATTCCATTCAATTCCGAAACATTCCAATCCATTCCATTTCCCTTCCATCCGCTATATTCCATTGCATTCCCTTTTCCCTTCCCTATCATTCCGTTACATTCCATTCCTTTCCCCTGCATTCTGCTACATTCCATTCCATTCTATTCCGCTACATTCCATTCAATTTCTTACATTCCATTCCATTTCGATACATTCCATTCCTTTTCATTAAAAATTTACTCCACTACATTCCATTCCATTCCATTTCGCTCCAATCCATTTCATTCCCGGTATTTCCATTCCATTCCATTCTTCTCCCTTCCATTCCATTACACGACATTCCTTTCCATTCCATTTCACTATATTCCGTCCATATCGATACATTCCATTCCATTCCATTAAGCTCCATTCCTTTTATTCATTTCAATTCCATTCTATTCCGCTACATTCTTTTCCATTCCATTTTCCCTTTCCCTTTTCCCTTCAATTCCCAAAAAATTGCATTCCATTCCATCCCCCTCCATTCCTTTCGGCTATGTTCCATTCTCTTCCATTCCATTCCATCCCATTCCACTACATTCCATTCCATTACGATCCATTCCCCCACTTTCCATTTCATTCATTCCCCTACATTCCATTTCATTCTATTCCATTCCATTCCGTTATATTCCATTCCATTGCATTCCATTCTATTCCGCTACAATCCATTCCATTCCATTTCAATCTAATTCATTCCCTTCCCGGGACATTCCATTCCATCCCATTCTGCTACATTCCATTCCAATCTGCCACATTTCATTCCCCTATATTCCGCTCCATTCCATTCCATTCTGCTACATTCCCTTTCCCTTCAATTCCATTCCATTCCTTCCCCTACATTCCATTCTATTCCATTGAATTCCATTTCATTCCATTCCATTCTGCTACATTCCATTCCATTCCCTTCAATTTAATTCCATTCCGCTACATATCATTCCATTCCATTCCATTGCATTCCATTCCCTTCCATTCTTCTAAATTCCATTCCATTCCGCTACTTTTCATTCCCTTCCATTCCATTCCACTACATTCCCCTACATTCCAAACCATTCCATTCCTCTCACTATATTCCGTTACATTCCCCACCATTTCATTCCGCTACATTCCATTCCATTCCTTTCCATTCTCTTCCGCTACATAATATTCCAATCCATTCAATTCTGCTCCATTTTTTCCATTCCATTCCATTCCCTTCCATTCTGCTATACTCCTTCAAATCCATTCTATTCCATTGCAGTACATTTCATTCCATTCAATTCCTTTTATTCCATTCCATTCCATACAATTCCTCTATATTCCCTCCCATTCCAATCCATTCTATTCCATTCCGCTACATTGCATTCCATTCCATTCCTTTCCATTCCACTCCATTCACTCCATTCCATTCTATCCAATTCCATTTAGCTCCATTCCGCTCCATTCCATTCCTTTCCATTCCATTCCATTCCGAAACATTCCACTCCATTCCATTCCGTTCCATTATGCCACATTCGCTGCAGTCCACTCCATTCCATTCCATTGCGCTACATTCTTGTCCATTTCCCGTACATTCCTTTCCATTGAGCAACATTCCATTCCATTCCATTCCATTCCACTGCATTCCATTCCATTCCCGTACATTCGACTAAATTCCAATCCACTCCACTCAATTCGGCTACATTCCATTCCCTTCCATTCAATTCCATTCCATTTTATTCCACTACATTCCTTTCCGTTCCATTTCCTTCCATTCAAATCAATTCGGCTACATTCCATTCCATTCCATTCCATTCCCTATATTCCATTCCATTCCATCACATACCGCTACATTCCTTTCCATTTCCCTTTTCCCTTTCCCTTCCATTCTGTTACATTCCCCTTTTATTTTAAATTTCCCTTGCATTCCATCCCACTACATTCCATTCCATTCCATTCAGCTACATTCCCTTCCATTCCGTTCCGTTCTTTTCCATTCTGCTACATTCTGCTCTATTCCTTTCCATTCCATTCCTCTCCATTCCATTTCATTCCACTACATTCCATTCTATTCCATTCCGCTCCAATCCTCTCCATTCCATTCTATTCTGCTACATTCCGCTCCCTTCCAATCCATTCCATTCAATTCCCCTACTTTCCTTCCATTCCATTCCGCTACATTCCTTTCCATTACATTCTTCACCAATCCGATCCATTCCATTCCATTCCAATATATTCCGCTCCATTCCTTCCATTCCATTCTTTTCTGTTTCTTTCCATTACATTTCTTTCCTTTTCCCTCCCCCTCCATTCAATTCCATTCCTCTACCTTCTATTCCATTTTATTCATTGCATTCCATTCCATTCCATTCCACTACCTTACATTCAATTCCCTTCCACTCCATTTCATTCCATTCCCCCCCATTCCATTCCATTCATTTCTGCTCCATTCCATTCCATTCCAGTACATTCCATTCCATTCCACTACATTCCATTCCATTCAATTCAATTCCATTCCATTCTATTCCACTACATTCCTTTCCATTCCATTCCCTTCCATTCAATTCAATTCCACTACATTTCATTCCATTACATTCCATTCATTCCCCTTCCACGACAGTCCTTTCCATTCCATTCCTTTCCTTTCCATTCCATTCCATTCCACTACATTCCTGCCCATTCCAGTACATTCCAATCCATCGAGCAACATTCCATTCCATTCCATTCCACTGCATTCCATTCCCAGTACATTCCACTACATTCCAATCCACTCCACTCCATTCGGAGACATTCCATTCCCTTCCATTCAATTCCATTCCATTCTATTCCACTACAATCCTTTTCGTTCCATTTCTTTCCATTCAAATCAATTCCTCTACATTCCATTCCATTCCATTCCATTCTGTTACATTCCCTTCCATTTCATTCCATTCCATTCCATTCCACTACATTCCATTCTATTCCATTCAGCTACATTCCCTTCTATTCCATTCCTTTCCATTCTGCTACATTCCGCTCCATTCCATTCCGCTACTTTCCATTCCATTTCATTACATTACATTCCGTTACATTACATTCCGTTACATTCTATTCCCCTACATTCTGCTCCATTCCAATCCATTCCATTCCATTCCACTACTTTCTATTCCATTCCGTTACATTCCTTTCCATTCCATTTACTCCAATCCGATCCATTCCTTTCCATTCCACTACATTCTGATCCATTCCCTTTCCCTTCTATTCCTTTCTGCTCCTTTCCATTACTTGCTTTCCTTACCATTCTGTTCCATTCAATTCCATTCCTCTACCTTCCATTCCCTTTCATTTCCCTTACAGTCCATTGCAGTCCATTCCATTCCACTACCTTATATTCAATTTCCCTTCCGTCCATTTCATTCAATTTCCCCCCATTCCATTCCTTTCCTTTTTGCTCCATTCCCTTCCATTCCATTCCACTACATTCCATTCCATTTCAATCCATTCCAATCCATTTTCTTCTGATACATTCCAATCCATTCCATTCTGCTCTATTCCATTCCATTCTGCTCCATTCCAATCCATTCCATTCCATTCTGTTCCATTCAATTCCATTCATTCGATTCCGCTACATTCCTTGCCATTCCATTCCCTTTCATTCATTTCAATTCCACTACATTCCATTCCATTTCATTCCTTCCCCTTCCACTATATTCCTTTCCATTCCATTCCTTTCCTTTCCATTGCATCCCATTTCGCTACATTCCATTCTATTCCATCCTGAACCATTCCATTCCATTTCACTCCATTCCAATCCATTCCATTCCTCTCCATTCCATTCCATTACAATCCGCTACATTCCGCTACATTCCATTCTACTCCATTCCATTCTGCTACATTGCATTCCATTCCATTTTATTCCATTTCATTGCATTATATTCCATTCCATTCCTCTCCAATCCATTGCAATTCGGTACATTCCATTCCATTCCGCTGCATTCCATTCCATTATGCTACATTCCTTTCCATTCCATTACTTTCCCCTCCATTCCATTCCATTCCATTCTGCTCCATTCCATTCCTTTCTGCCAAATTTCATTCCTCTACATTCGCTCCATTCTATTCCATTCCATCCCATTCTGCTACATCCAATCCATTTCACTCCACTCCATTCCATTCCATTCCATTCCATTCTGCTACATTCCA
Source organism: Cephalopachus bancanus (assembly GCA_027257055.1). Taxonomy (NCBI): domain Eukaryota; kingdom Metazoa; phylum Chordata; class Mammalia; order Primates; family Tarsiidae; genus Cephalopachus; species Cephalopachus bancanus. Next base: position 6,748 of record JAPVLO010002038.1, read on the forward strand.
TTCCATTCCAATGCATTCGTTCCACTCTAATCCATTTCATTCCATTTCACTGCATTCCATTCCATTCAAATCCATTCCTTTACATTCCACTACATTCCACCATGCCATTCCATTCCACTGCATTCCATTCCATTCCTTTCCAAACCATTCCACTCCATTTCATGCCATGCCATTCCATTCTGCTACATTCCACCCCTTTTCCCATTCGTTTCCATTTCATTCCATTCTGCTACATTTTCCTGCATTCCATTATTTTCCGATCCATTCCATTCCACTACCTTCCACTCCATGACATTCCATTCCATTCCACTACTTTCCATTCCATTCTTTCCATTCCAATCCATTCTATTCTGATACATTTCAATCCATTCCATTCTGTTCCATTCCATTCCATTCTGCTCCATTCCAATCCTTTCCCATTCTGCTAGATTCCTTTCCCTTTTCCCACTACATTGTATTCCATTCCATTTCATTCCAATCTGCTTCATTCCTTTCCATTCCGTTGCATTCCAATCCATTCTATTTTACAACTTTCCATTTCTTTCCCTTTTCCATCCCATTTCTTTCCCTTTTCCCATCCCATTACATTCCATTCTGCTATATTTTATTCCGTTCCATTCTGCACCATTCTGATCCATTTCGCTCCATTCCAATCCATTCCAATCTGCTACATTCCTTTCCCATTCCTCTACTTTCCCGTTCCATTCTATTCCATTCAGCTACATTCTGCTCCTTTCCATTCCATTCCATTCCTTTCCCACTATTTTCCATTCCATTCAATTCCATTCCATTCTTATCCTCTGCTTTCCATTCCATTTCATTCTGCTACATTCCACTCTATTCCATTCCATTTCCTTCCATTCCGATAGATTCCACTCCATTCCATTCCATTCCATTCTGCAACATTCGCTTCAATCCACTCCATTCCGCTACATTCCTGTCCATTCCAGTACATTCCATTCCATTGAGCAACATTCCATTCTATTCCATTCCACTGCATTCCATTCCATTCCAGTACATTCCACTACATTCCAATCCACTCCATTCCATTCGGAGACATTCCATTCCCTTCCATTCAATTCCATTCCATTCTATTCCACTACATTCCTTTCCATTCCATTTCCTTCCATTCAAATCAATTCCACTACATTCCATTCCATTCCATTTCATTCACATAGAGACATTCACACAGAAAATGAACATCGGTTTATTGGCTGGTTTTTCTTTCATGTTTTATTTTAGGTAGTTCCAGGTGAACTTTGGGGGTAAATTTTTTTTAATGGCAAATGTACCTCATTGTTGGAAGAAGACAGGCACAAATCCTTGTGTGCCACAGCAGGATTACTGAACGTTTTCAGTAAATTGAAATATTATAAAACATATTGTATTAAAAAACAGGGAGGAGGTTTATTAATTAAAGGTAATCTGTGTGAAACTTTTGCATAGTGTCAATTCTTTTGCATAATACATTCTAAATAAACTGTTAGGGCTTCTGCAAAGTAAAGCTGAATGGTACTGGTAGCTGCTAAAGGGCAAAACAATTTCTAACTGTTAACTTACTGTTGCCTTGTCTTTTGTCTTTGTATTTTAGAAATAATTTTTTCAGGAGTGACAAGCCTTGAGATGGGAGAAGGTGTTTACCGTTTTTAAAGTTTTCTCCCTGTGCTAGTTGCATTAGGATTTTAGGTAATAATCAGGCATCCTTAGCAATTGAGAAAACGTTGACTTGTGATTTGAGGTCAGCCCAAAGGTGCACATAAGCATAGTTTTTGCACTGTTTACCGGCTTGCTATCCTTGCTTATATAGTTTTGCAAATAGAGTTTTTTTATTTATTTTATATTTTTTTTTTATTTATTCATTTATTTTTGAGATGGAGTCTCACTCTGTCACCCAGACTGCAGTGTAGTGGCCACTCACGGCCATCGCAGCCTCGACCTGCTTGACTAAGGCGATCATTCCGCCTCAGCCTTCGAAGTAGCTGGAACTACAGGCACACGCAACCTCACTAATTTTTTATTTATTGTAGAGATGAGGTCTCACATGCCCCGGCTGGTCTCGAACCACCAGGCTCAGGAAATCCGCTCACCTCCGCCTCCCCAAAAGGGGTGGGGTTACAGGGTGAGCCACCGAGCCTGGCTGGAGTTTTTTTTGAATCATCGAAAGAATGTCTATATAGAAATGCTGATTGGTAGAGGGACTTCAGCATCTTTGGTTCAGTGCATGCAAATGTGTGGGTTATTCTTTTCTTTTCATTTTCTTCTTTTAAAGGACAGCTGTAAGTGTAGTTTTTTAAAAAAGATATTTCTGTACAGTGTGCCTGGGTAATACAAGGCATTACATTTGAAACTCAGACTTTCAGGATTTGGGTTGCATGAATTAAATATTTATTCATCAACTTACCATCTGTTATCAGTTGGCCCAAAGAAAGTCACTGCAGGCACCAAGGGTATGTGACTGTGTGTGTGTGTGAGTTGGGGGCGAATGCACCAGGATGTGTTATTGGGTTGACTTTGTAAAGATTGTTTTACTGTTTTAAGTGTGGTCATTTTTAAAAGCATTTGAGTAACTCCATTATGTTCAAGCAGAACATTTGTCAAAAGTAATTATCTGAGTTTGGTTGAAGGGCCTTGCTCTGGTATGTTTTTGAATTCTAGCAAAGAGTTTTAGATAATTGAACCTATTGCCCAGCGAAGAAGTGACAAAAGTTCTTTTCTAATTTCAATACACTTATCAGTAGCTGGAGTGGCCAGGCCCCTTTACTTCATCCTGTAATTTCATATTGGGGTATGTTCTCATGTCCCCTTGTCTCTGATCCTGTAAATCGCTAAATTTCTCTCTCTCTGAATGAATGAGCAGGTGATAGTGATTCTCTAATGAACTGCCTCTGGGAGAGGACACTTAGGTGTGGAGAATGTGTGAGAAGTTAAGAAGTAAGTGTTCAAAGCCAGACTGATGTTACCACTGAGGTTTTCTGGAGTGGAATGCATTATTTACTGCTTGCTCCATCTTTAATTCAGAATTGAGTGGAGGTGTACAAGTTTTCTGAGATGCATTATTCAGATTCCTTGGGTGGCAATCAGTTATTATTTTGGTGTTTCAGTATATATTTTAAAAATGTGAACAATGAATTGATTTGAAATTTTTTAGTGTAAATTTTTCACAAACTTGCCAAATCTGCCTGCAGAGATTTATTAATAAATAAATCATCCCAAGGAATTTAAAGTGATCAAGGACTATATATTACTCTTCTTTCAGTACTATGTTTTTTTTATATTATGTTGTATTTCATCTAGTTATTATGTGACTGTAATGATATAATTTGATATTTCTATTTGTTTTGAGTTGGAGTCTCACTCTGTTGCCCAGACTGGACTTTAGTGCCATGCCCCAACCACCGCAGCCTCAACGTGCCGTGCTTTGGCGATCCTTCCCATCAGCCTTCCAAGTAGCTGGAACTACAGGTGTGTGCGACCTCGCCCGGTTTTCATTTTTTTGGGTTATTTTTTGAGTTATTGAAGAGGAGGACTCACCAATATGCCTGGGCGGGTCTCGAACCTGTGGGCTCAGGCATTCCCCTTTTCCCCCCCCCCCAATTGCTGAGATTACAGGCTCAGCCACCGAGCCTGGCCTAATTTATATCTCTAAGGCACTTTTTTGGGTTAAAAATTTAATTTTTCCTCCTGTAAATTTATTTGACAGGAAATGAGGCACCAGGAGTCATCAAACAAAAGAATAAATGGTCGACCAGTTGGCACTATTTTTACCACACATAGTGAACTAGTAGTTATGGTAATTTTTCAATTTGGTTCGAGTTATTTTTTCTTGGTAGTTGCACAAAAGAGTGTGTTAAAATGTGTCAGTTGATGCAAAATGGGATGTGAAATAGCAGGTTATTATGCTGGAAATATCATTTACAGAAATCTGTGATGTGTACAAGAGGATCATGATAAATCACTTGTGTAAAGAATGAAGAAATTGATCCATTTGAGTAAAATGGCCTGTTACTCATTTTTCTTTTTTATTACATGAATGCAAAAGGACTTGAACTCTTCCAAAGTTGCATTATAGATCGTATTTCAACAACTGATAGTTTTACTTTACAGTTAATTACAAATACATATTTTATTGAATTTCTGTGATATAGATACTGTTATTTTATATGTTACAATGTTTTTGCTGATTTTGTTTCTTTTGTTAAGGACTTTTAACGTTTTCTCCATAACATGTTAAGCCCGGTGTCTGATTTTAACAGTAAAAAGGGAACAATGGAATGAAACTATGCAACTCGATATGTGTTTTTTTTACTATGTGAACTAGAGAGGAAGAGTATTCTAATTCATACAGACTATATATTTTTTTAATGTATATCTTTGCTGTTGGAGTGACAAAAGAGAGAGAGAGAGATGGAAAGAGAGAGTGTGTGTGTTAGTGTGGTTTTCTTGAAAGAGAAAACATCAGGTGAGAGGATAGGCAAAATATTTTGAAGTGTGACCAAAAGCTTATGTTTTTAAATGTAGTTTTGCCTTTCTTTAAAAATATATACATATATAAAAGTAGAAGGACAATTCTTTCTAGAGTAACTAAGAATTTTCCCGTTGACTAAAGAATTTCTGTTTTCATTCTAGTGAGAAAGAATATGGTTTCCAAATCGGTAACCTCTCGGTGGAAACACCAAGGATTTGCTTTAGATATAAATTCAGCTCTCATTGAGTCTCATTTTCCTCAAAGAGGCATGCAATTCTTGTGCTTGTTAGGCTTGTTTAGCGTACGTACGAAAGAGTGGTGGTGTCACTGGATTCAGTGGCTCAGACTGTAATCCCCTACCTTTGGGAGGCTGAGGTGAGTGAATTGCCTGAGCCCGCAGATTCAAAACCTGCCTGGGGAGCGAGACTTCTCTCTACAATAAATCAAAAAAACAGCTGGGCGTGGTAGTGCATGACTGTAATTCTGGCTCCTTGGAAGGGTGAGGCAGGAGGATCGCTGGAGCCCCGCAGGTCGAGGTTGCGGTAGCCGGGAGCGGCCACTGCACCCCCGTCTTGGCGACATAGTGAGACACCAACTGAAAAAAAAAAGAAAGGTGGGATCATTTACCTGAGTTTTCAGGAATGCAATGATAATTAACAGGGTGTCATTTTCAAAAATATTAGCACATCATTCCCCCCCCCCTATTTTTCTTTTTGTCCAGTGTCATTTGCAGAAATTTCAGCCTTTCGACTCCTCCCCCCCCCCACAGACTTGTCAGTTGCAGTTGTTACTTTGTACATTGCTATTTAATACGCAGTCTGCTCCCAAACCGAATGCATTTTCATCTATTTTGTCTGCTCTTCTAAGGTTGTAGTGTCTCAGAGGATCCCACAATCACATGGAAGTATCTTCTGTCTTAATATATGGAGATCACAATAAGAATAAAAATCAAAACTATAACTTGTCGAATGGGAGATTTGACTTTAACACTTTTGACTTTTCTCTCAAGCATTTTACTCTGTTACTATAAGTGCAGTTGAAACCATTGTGAAAGTTCTTCATGCTTCTTTGTAAAAAGTGGGGATTTACAGGACTTTGTTTTACTGCACTAAGGGTTTTCTTTGGTACTGGTTTAACACTGAACATACTGAACATATTTATATACTTATTTTAGGTTATTTATTTTTTGACATGCAGGAATATTACTTTGAGAAGTGATTTTGATAGTTTCATTTAAATTTTTTTTATGGGAATGCTGCTTTGAAGATAATTGCCCTGTGGATTAATTTGTTCGCTGAGTTTTCTTGTATTTTTTTTTATACCTTGCGATTTGTGTGGAGTCTCAGTGGTACCTGAAAATAAATCTAACAATTTTGATAACTTTGATTGGTAATATCGCTGATTTAGTTGCTTGAAGTTTAGAGACATTCACACAGAAAATGAACATTGGTTTAATCATTGGTTTTTTTTTCATGTTTTATTTTAAATAGTGCCAGGTGACATTTTGGGGGGAAAATTTTTTTTTTTTTTTTTTTTTTTTTTGATGTGTAGTCTCACTCTGTCGCCAGACTGGAGTGCAGTGGCAGATCCCCGGGCCCCCACAGCCTAGACCTGCTGGGCTCCCGATCCTTCCGCCTCAGTCTTCTGAGTAGCTGGAACTACAGGCGCGTGCTACCACGCCGGCTGATTTTTTGATTTATTGTAGAGATGCGGTCTCGCTGCCCAGGCTGGTCTCGAAACCCCCGGGTTCAGGCAATCCACTCACATCAGCCTCCCAAAGGTGGGGGATTACAGGCTGAGCCACTGAGCCAGGCTTGGGAAATTCTTTTAATGGCAAATGTACCTCATTGTTGGAAGTAAACAGGCACAATTCCTTGTGTGCCACAGCAGGATTACTGAAGGTTTTTAGTAAATTGAAATGTGATAAATCATATTGTGTTAAAAATCAGGGAGGAGGTTTATTACTTCATGGAAATCTGTATGTATTTTTTGCATAGTGTCAATTCTTTTGCATAATACATTCTAAACAAACTGTTAGGCCTTCTGCAAAGTAAGGCTGAATGGTACTGGTAGCTGTAAAATGCAAAACAATTTCTAATTGTTAACTTACTGTTGCCTTGTCTTTTGTCTTGTATTTTAGAAATAATTTTTTCAGGAGTGACAAGCCTTGAGATGGGAGAAGGTGTTGGTACCGTTTTTAACATTTTCCCCGTGCTAGTTGCATTATGGTTTTAGGTAATAATCAGGTATCCTTAGCAATTGAGAAAACGTTGACTTGTGATTTGAGGTCAGCCCAAAGGTGCACATGAGCATAATTTTAGCAATGTTTACCAGCCCGCTACCCTTGCTTATATTGTTTTGCAAATAGAGTTTTTTTTAATTTGTTTTTTATTTTTATTTTTATTTATTCATTTATTTTTGAGATGGAGTCTCACTCTGTCGCCCAGACTGGAGTGCAGTGGCCAATCCCGGCCACCACAGCCTCGACCTGCTTGGCTCCAGCGATCCTTCCGCCTCACCCCTTTCCCAAATAGCTGGAACTACAGGCACACTACCTCATCCCGGGTAATTTTTTTATTTATTGTAGAGATGAGGTCTCACCTGTCCAGGCGGGTCTCGAACCCCCAAGCTCAGGCAGTCCACTCACCTCCACCTCCCAAAGGCACGGGATTACAGGCTGAGCCACCGAGCCTGGCTGGAGTTTTTGTTTGAATCATCGAAAGAATGTCTCTATAGAAATGCTGATTGGTAAAGGGACTTCAGCATCTTTGGTTTTGTGCATGCATATTTGTGGGTTTTTCTTTTCATTTTCTTCTTTTAAAGGAAAGCTGTAAGTGTAGTTTTTTTAAAAAGATATTTCTGTACAGTGTGCCTCAGAAAAGCAAGGCATTAAATTTGAAACTCAGACTTTTAGGATTTGGGTTGCATAAATTAAATATTTATTCACCAACTTACCCTCTGTTATCAGTTTGGGCCCAAAAAAAAGTCAACTGCAGGCACCGAGGGTATGTGACTGTGTGTGTGTGTGTGTGTTGGGGGCAATGCACCAAGATGTGTTATTGGGTTGACTTTGTAAAGATTGTTTTACTGTTTTAAGTGTGGTCATGTTTTAAAGCATTTGATTAACTCCATTATGTTCAAGCAGAACATTTGTCAAAATCAATTAACTGAGTTTGGTTGAAGGGCCTTGCTCTGGTATGTTTTTGAATTCTAGCAAAGAGTTTTAGATAATTGGCCCTATTGCCCAGCGAAGAAGTGACAAAAGTTCGTTTTTAATTTTAATACACTTATCAGTAGCTGGAGTGGGCAGGCCCCTTTACTTCATCTTGTAATTTCATATTGGGGTATATTCTCATGTCTCCCCTTGTCTCTGATCCTGTTAATGGCTATATTTCTCTCTCTGTGAATGAATGAGTAGGTGATAGTGATTCTCCAATGAACTGCCTCTGGGAGAGACTCTTAGTTGTGGAGAATGTGTGAGCAGTTAGGAAGTAAGTGTTCAATGCCTGATTGCTGTTACCACTGAGGTTTTCTGGAGTGGAATACATTACTTACTGCTTGCTCAGTCTTTAATTCAGAATTGAGTAGAGGTGTGCAAGTCTTCTGACATGCATTATTCAGATTCCTTGGAGTGGCAGTCAGTTATTCTTTTGGTGTTTCAGTATATATTTTAAACATGTGAACAATGAATTGATTTGTAAATATTTTAATGTAATTATTCATAAACTTGCCAAATCCGCCTGCAGAGATTTATTAATAAATAATATCATCCTGATGGAATTTAAAGTGATCAATCAGTATATATTACTCTTCCTTGAAGTACTATGTTTTATTCGATATAATGTTTTATTTGATCTAGTTATCATGTGTTTGTAATGATATAATTTGATAATTCTTTTTTTTTTAGTTGGAGTCTCACTCTGTTGTCCAGACTGCACTGTAGTGCCATGCTCCCAACCACTGCAGCCTCAACCTGCCGGGCATCGGCGATCCTTCCACATCATCCGTCCAAGTAGCTGGAACTACAGGTGTGTGCGATCTCGCCTAGTATTTACTAGTTTTTTTGGTTTGTTTTTTGAGTTATTGTAGAGAGGAGGACTTGCCAATATGCCTGGGCGGGTCTCGAACTTGTTGGCTCAGGCAATCCTCTTGCCTCACCCCACCAAAATTTCTGAGATTACAGGGTCAGCCATGAATCCCGGCCTAATTTCATATCTCTAATGCACTTTTGGGGGTTTCAAATTTAATTTTTTCCTTAAAGTTATTTGATAAGAAAAGAGTCACCAGGAGTCATCAACACAAAAGAATAAATGGTAGACCAGTTGTCACTATTTTTACCACACATAGCGAACTAGTAGTTATGGTAATTTTTCAATTTGGTTCGAGTTATTTTTCTCTTGGTAGTTGCACAAAAGTGTTTGTTAAAATGTGTCAGTTGATGAAAAATGGTATGTGAAATAGCAGGTTATTATGCTGGAAATATCATTTACAGAAATCTGTGATGTGTAAAAAAGATCATGATAATTCACTTCTGTAAAGAATGAAGAAATTGATTCATTTGAGTAATAATGGCCTGTTATTCCTGTTTTCTTTTTGATTACATGAATGCAAATGGACTTGAACTCTTCCAAACTTGCATGATAAAATCGTTTTATTTCACCAACTGATAGTTTTACTTTACAGTCAATTACAAATAGATATTTTAGAGAATTTCTGTGATATAGATACTGTTATTTTATATGTTACAATGTTTTGCTGATTTTGTTTCTTTTGTTAAGGACGTTTAACGTTTTCTACCTATCATGTTAAGCTAGGTGTCTGATTTTAACAGTAAAAGGTAGCAATGGAATGAAACTATGCAACTCGATATGTGTTTTTTCACTATGTGAACTAGAGGGAAGAGTATTCTTATTCATACAGATTATATAGTTTTATAATGTATATCTTTGCTGTTGGAGTGAGAGAGTGAGAGTGTGAGTTAGTGTGATTTTTTTGAAAAAGAAAACATCAGGTGAGGATATGCAAAAAAGATATTTTGAAATGTGACCAAAAGCTTATGTTTCAATGTAGTTTTGCCTTTCTTTAAAAATATATACATATATAAATGTAGAAGGACAATTCTTTCTAGAGTAACTAAGAATTTCCAGTTGACTAAAGAATTTCTGTTTTCATTCTTAGTGAGAAAGAATATGGTTTCCAAATTGGTAACCTCGCGGTGGAAACACCAAGGATTTGCTTTAGATATAAATTCAGCTCTCAAGGCGTCTCATTTTCCTCAAAGAGGCATGCAATTCTTGTGCTTGTTAGGCTTGCTTAGCGTACGTACAAAAGAGTGGTGGTATCGCTGGATTCAGTGGCTCAGACTGTAATCCCCTGCCTTTGGGAGGCTGAGGTAAGTGAATTGCCTGAGCCCGCAGATTCGAAACCCGCCTGGCAGCGAGACCTCATCTCTACAATAAATCAAAAAATCAGGTGGGCGTGGTAGGGCATGACTGTAATTCTGGCTCCTTGGAAGGCTGAGGCAGGAGGATTGCTTGAGCCCAGCAGGTAGAGGCTGTGGTAACTGGGTGCGGCCACTGCACCTCAGTCTGGGCAACAGAGTGGGACTCCAACTCAAAAAAAAGAAAAAGAATGTTGGCTTCATTTGCCTAAGTTTTCAGGAATGCAATGATAATTAACAGGTTGTCATTTTCAAACAGTATTGGCACATCATTTCCCCCCATTTTTTTCTTTTTGTCCAGTGTCATTTGCAGAAATTTTAGCCTTTCGCCTCCTCACCTACCCATAGACTTGTCAGTTGCAGTTGTTACTTTGTACATTGCCATTTAATATGGAGTCTGCTCCAAAACCAAATGCATTTTCATCTATTTTGTCTGCTCTTCTAAGGTTGTAGTGTGTCAGGGGATCCCACAATCACATGGAAGTATCTACTGTCTTAATATATGGAGATCACAAAAAAATAAAAAACAAAACTATAACATGTCGAGTGGGAGATTTGACTTTAACACTTTTGACTTTTCACTCAAGCATTTTACTCTGATACTATAAGTGCAGTTGAAACCATTGTGAAAGTTCTTCATGCTTCTTTGTATAAAGTGGGGATTTGACAGGACTTTCTTTTACTGCACTAAGGGTTTTCTTTGGTACTGGCTTAACCCTGAACATACTGAACATATTTATTTATTTATTTATTTATTTCATTTTTTTGAGTTGGAGTCTCACTCTGTCGCCCAGACTGGAGTGCAGTGCCCGCTCCCCGCCACCGCAGCCTCGACCTGCTGGGCTCCAGTGATCCTTCCGCCTCAGCCTTCCGAGTAGCTGCAATTACAGGCATGCACTACCATGCCCGGCTGATTTTTTGATTTATTGTAGAAATGAGGTCTCGCTGTCCAGGCGGGTCTCGAACCCACGGGCTCAGTAATCCACTCACCCTTTGTCTCCCCAAAAGGGGTGGGATTACAGGCTGAGCCACCCAGTCGGCTTGAACATATTTTATACTTATTTTAGGATAATTCTTTTTTGACATGCACGAATATTACTTTAGAAGTGTTTTTGATAGTTTCATTAATTTATTTTATTGGGAATGCTGCTTTGAAGATAATCGCCCTGCAGATTAATTTGTTCCCCGAGTTTCCTTGTATTTTTTTTTATTCCATACGATTTGTGTGGAGTCTCAGTGGCTCCCGAAAATAAATCTAAGAATTTTGATGCCTTTGTGATTGGTAATATAGCTGATTTAGTTGCTTGAAGTTTAGAGACATTCACACAGAAAAAGAACATTGGTTTATTGATTGGTTTTTTTTTCATGTTTTATTTTAGGTAGTTCCAGGGACCGTTGGGGGGGAAAATTTTTTTAATGGCAATGTGCCTCATTGTTTGAAGAAAACAGGCACAAATCCTTGTGTGCCACAGCAGGTTACTGAAGGTTTTCAGTAAATTGAAATGTGATAAATCATATTGTATTAAAAATCAGGAAGGAAGTTTATTAATTTAAGGAAATCTGTGTGAATCCTTTGCATAGTGTCAATTCTTTTGCATAATACATTCTAAATAAACTGCTAGGGCTTCTGCAAAGTAAAGCTGAATGACACTGGTAGCTGCTAAAATGCAACACAATTTCTAATTGTTAACTTACTGTTGCCTTGTCTTTTGTCTTGTATTTTAGAAATAATTTTTTCAGGAGTGACAAGCCTTGAGATGGGAGAAGGTGTTGGTACCGTTTTTAACGTTTTCTCCCTGTGCTGGTTGCATTATGATTTTAGGTAATAATCAGGTATCCTTAGCAATTGAGAAAACGTTGACTTGTGATTTGAGGTCAGCCCAAAGGTGCACATAAGCATAATTTTAGCAATGTTTACCGGCTCGCTACCCTTGCTTATATAGTTTTGCAAAAAGAGTTTTTTTATTTAATTTATATTTTTATTTTTATTTATTCATTTATTTTTGAGATGGAGTCTCACTCTGTCGCCCAGACTGGAGTGCAGTGGCCACTCACGGCCACAGCAGCCTCGACCTGCTGGGCTTCGGTGATCCTTTCCCCCACAGCCTTCCAAGTAGCTGGAACTACAGGTGCACGATACCTCACCCAGCTAATTTTTGATTTATTGTAGAGATGAGGTCTCACCTGCCCCGGGGGTCTCGAACTCCCAGCTCAGGCAATCCACTCCCCCTGCCTCCCAAAAGCACGGGATTACAGGCTGAGCCACCGAGCCTGGCTGGATTTTTGTTTGAATCATCGAAAGGATGTCTCTATAGAAATGCTGATTGGCAGATGGACTTCAGCATCTTTGGTTTGGTGCATGCATATGTGTGGGTTTTTCTTTTCTTTTCATTTTCTTCTTTTAAAGGACAGCTGTAAGTGTAGTTTTTTTAAAAAAGATATTTCTGTAGAGTGTGCCTCGGCAAGGCACAGCATTACATTTGAAACACAGACGTTCACTATTTGGGTTGCAAAAATTAAATATTTATTCACCAACTTACCATCTGTTATCAGTTGGCCCAAAGAAAGTCAACTGCAGGCACCGAGGGTATGTGACTGTGTGTGTGTGTGTGTTTGGGGCGAATGCACCAGGATGTGTCATTGGGTTGACTTTGTAAAGATTGTTTTACTGTTTTAAGTGTGGTCATTTTCAAAAGCATTTGAGTACCTCCTTTATGTTCAAGAAGAACATTTGTCAAAAGTAATTAACTGAGTTTGGTTGAAGGGCCTTGCTCTGGTATGTTTTTGAATTCTAGCAAAGAGTTTTAGATAATTGGCCCTATTGCCCAGCGAAGAAGTGACAAACGTTCTTTTTTAATTTCAATTCACTTATCAGTAGCTGGAGTGGGCAGGCCCCTTTACTTCATCTTGTAATTTCATATTGGGGTATGTTCTCATGTCTCCCCTTCTCTCTGATCCTATTAATCGCTAAATTGCTCTCTCTGTGAATGAATGAACAGGTGATAGTGATTCTCCAATGAACTGCCTCTGGGAGAGGAAACTTAGGTTTGGAGAATGTGGGAGAAGTTCAGAAGTATGTGTTCAATGCCAGATTGATGTTACCACTGAGGTTTTCTGGGGTTGAATACATTACTTACTGCTTGCTCTGTCTTTAATTCAGTATTGAGTAGAGGTGTGCAAGCCTTCAGACATGCATTATTCAGATTCCCCGTAGTGGCAGTCAGTTATTAATTTGGTGTTTCAGTATATATTTTAAACATGTGAACAATGAATTGATTTGTAAATATTTTAATGTAATTATTCATAAATTCGCCAAATCTGCCTGCATAGATTTATTAATAAACAATATCATCCTGATGGAATTTAAAGTGATCAATCAGTATATATTACTCTTCTTTCAAGTACTATGTTTTATTCGATATTATATTGTATTTGATCTAGTTATTATGTGTCTGTAATGATATAATTTGATAATATTTTTTTTGAGTTGAAGTCTCACTCTTGTCCAGACTGCACTGTAGTGCCATGCTCCCAACCACCGCAGACTCAACCTGCCCGGGGTTCGGCGATCCTTCCACATCAGCCTTCCAAGTAGCTGGAACTACAGGTGTGTGCGACCTCGACTGGTTTTTATTAGTTTTTTGGTTTGTTTTTTGAGTTATTGTAGAGAGGAGGACTCGCCAATATTCCTGGGCGGGTCTCGAACCTGTGGGCACAGGCAATCCTCTTGCCTCACCCTCCCAAATTGCTGAGATTACAGGCTCAGCCACCGAGAGGCCTAATTTGATATCTCTAAGGCACTTTTTGGGGTTTAAAAATTTTAAATTTTTTCCCCCTGTAAAGTTATTTGATAGGAAAAGAGGCACCAGGGAAACATCAAAACAAAAGAATAAATGGTAGACCCGTTGTCACTATTTTTACCACACATAGCGAACTAGTAGTTATGGTAATTTTTCAATTTGGTTCGGGTTTTTTTCTCTTGGTAGTTGCACAAAAGTGTGTGTTAAAATGTGTCAGTTGATCCAAAATAGTATGTGAAATAGCAGGTTATTATGCTGGAAATATCATTTACAGAAATCTGTGAGGTGTAAAAGAGGATCATGATAATTCACTCCTGTAAAGAATGAAGAAATTGATTCATTTGAGTAATAATGGCCTGTTATTCTGTTTTTTTTTGATTACATGAATGCAAATGGACTTGAACTCTTCCAAACTTGCATGATAAAATCGTTTTATTTCACCAACTGATAGTTTTTCTTTACAGTCAATTACAAAAAGGGATTTTAGAGAATTTCTGTGATATAATACTGTTATTTTACATGTTACAATGTTTTTGCTGATTTTGTTTCTTTTGTTAAGGACTTTTAAGTTTTCTACCTAACATGTTAAGCCAGGTGTCTGATTTTAACAGTAAACGATAACAATGGAATGAAAATATGCAATCGATATGTGTTTTTTTTACTATGTGAACTAGAGAGGAAAAATATTCTAATTCATACAGATGATATATTTTTTAATGTATATCTTTTCTGTTGGAGTGAGAGAGAGGGAGAGAGAGAGAGAGAGACAGAGAGAGAGAGTGTGTTAGAGAGATTTTCTTGAAGGAGAAAACAGCAGGCAGGAGGATATGCAAAATACATATTTTGAAGTGTGACCAAAAGCTTATGTTTAAGTGTAATTTTGCCTTTCTTTAAAAATATATACATATTAAATATAGAAGGACAATTCTTTCTAGAGTAACTAAGAATTTCCAGTTGACTAAAGAATTTCTGTTTTCATTTTTAGTGAGAAAGAATATGGTTTCCAAATCGGTAACTTCTCGGTGGAAACACCAAGGATTTGCTTTAGATATTATTTCAGCTCTCAAGGAGTCTCATTTTCCTTCAAGAGGCATGCAATTCTTGGGCTTGTTAGGCTTGCTTAGCGTACGTACGAAAGAGTGGTGGTATCGCTGGGTTCAGTGGCTCTGACTGTAATCCCCTGCCTTTGGGAGGTGAGGTGAGTGAATTGTCTGAGCCCGCGGATTCGAAACCTGCCTGGGTAGCGAGATCTCATCTCTACAATAAATCAAAAATCAGGGGCATGGTAGCGCATGACTGTAATTCTGGCTACTTGGAAGGCTGAGGCAGGAGGATCGCTGGAGCCCAGCAGGTCGAGGCTGCGGTAGCCGGGAGCGGTCACTGCACCCCAGTCTGAGTGACAGAGTGAGACTCCAACTGAAAAAAAAAAAGAATGGTGGCATCATTTGCCTGAGTTTTCAGGAATGCAATGATAATTAACAGGCTGTCATTTTCAAACAGTATTAGCACATCATTCCCCCCCTTTTTTCTTTTTGCCCAGTGTCATTTGCAGAAATTTTAGCCTTTCTCCCCCTCCCTCCCCCACAACCTTCTCAGTTGCAGTTGTTACTTTGTACATTGCCATTTAAATGGAGTTTCTCCCAAACCAAATGCATTTTCATCTATTTTGTCTGCTCTTCTAAGGTTGTAGTGTCTCAGAGGATCCCACAAGCACAAAGAAGTATCTTCTGTCTTAATATATGTAGATCACAATAAGAATAAAAATCAAAAGTATAACATGTCGAACTGGAGATTTGACTTTATTACTTCTGACTTTTCTCTCAAGCATTTTACTCTGTTACTATAAGTGCAGTTGAAACCATTGTGAAAGTTCTTCATGCTTCTTTGTAAAAAGTGGGGATTTGACAGGACTTTCTTTTACTGCACTAAGGGTTTTTTTTGGTACTGACTTAACACTGTACATATGAATATATTTATATACTTATTTTTGGTTAATTTTTTTTGACATGCAGGAACATTACTTTGAGAAGTGAGTTTTGATAGTTTCATTAATTTATTTTATAGGGAAAAGCTGCTTTGAAGATAATTGCCCTGTGGATTAATTTGTTCCCTGAGTTTTTGTATTTTTTTTTTTATTCCTTACGATTTGTGTTTAGTCTCAGTGGCACCCGAAAATAAATCTAACAATGTTGATAACTTTGTGATTGGTAATGACTATTTATTTGCTTGAAATTTAGATACATTCACACAGAAAATGAACATCAGTTTAATGGTTGGTTTTCTTTCATGTTTTATTTTAGGTAGTTCCAGGTGACCTTTGGGGGAATTTCTTTTAATGGCAAATGTACCTCATTGTTGGAAGAAAACAGGCACAAATCCTTGTGTGCCACAGCAGGATTACTGAAGGTTTTCAGTAAATTGAAAAGTGATAAATAATTTTATATTAAAAATCAGGGAGGAGGTTTATTAATTAAGGAAATCTGTATGAATCTTTTTTATAGTGTCAATTCTTTTGCATAATACATTCTAAGTAAACTGTTAGGGCTTCTGCAAAGTAAAGCTGAATGGTACTGGCAGCTGCTAAATGCAACACAATTTTTAATTTTTTAAATTACTGTTGCCTTGTCGTTTGTCTTTGTATTTTAGAAATAATTTTCTCAGGAGTGAAAACATTGAGATGCGAGAAGGTGTTGGTACCGTTTTTAAAGGTTTTTCCCTGTGCTGGTTGCATTATGACTTTAGGTAATAATCAGGTATCCTTAGCAATTGAGAAAAAGTTGACTTGTGATTTGAGGTCAGCCCAAAGGTGCACATAAACATAATGTTAGCAATTTTTACCGTCTTTCTAGCCTTACTTATATAGTTTTTCAAATAGAGTTTTTTTGTTAGTTTTTATTTGTTTTTCATGTATTTATTTATTTTTGAGATGGAGTCTCACTCTGTCGCCCCGACTGGAGTGCAGTGGCCACTCCCCGGGTACTGCAGCCTCGACGTGCTGGGCTCCCGGGAATCCTTCTGCCTTAGCCTTCCAAGTAGCTGGAACTACAGCGCACGGTACATCACTCGGCTAATTTTTGATTTATTGTAGTGATGGGGTCTCACCTGCCTAGGCGGTTCTCGAACCCACAGGCTCAGGCAATCCATTCACCTCAGCCTCCTGAAGTTGCGGGATTGCAGGCTGAGCCATCGAGCCTGGCTGGAGTTTTTGTTTGAATCATCGAGAAAATGTCTCTATAGAAATGCTCATTGGCAGAGGGTCTTCAGAATCTTTGGTTTGGTGCATGCGCATGTGTGGGTTGTTGTTTTATTTTCATTTTCTTCTATTAAAGGACAGCTGCAAATGTAGTTTTTTTAAAAAAATTTTCTGTACAGTGTGCCTCGGTAATGCCAGGCATTACATTTGAAACTCAGACTTTCAGGATTTGGGTTGCATAAATTAAGTATTTATTCGCCAACTTACCATCTGTTATCAGTTGACCAAAAGAAAGTCAACTGCAGGCACCCAGTGTATGTGATGTGTGTGTGTGTTGGGTGCGAATGCACAAGGATGTGTCATTGGGTTTACTTTGTAAAGATTGTTTTGCTTTTTAAATGTGGTCATTTTTAAATGCATTTGAGTAACTCCATTATGTTCAAGCAGAACATTTTTCAAAAGTAATTATCTGAGTTTGGTTGAAGGGGCCCTTTTTCTTGTATGTTTTTGAATTCTAGCAAAGAAATTTTTGATAATTGGGCCCCATTGCCCAGCGAAGAAGTGGCAAAAGTTCTTTTTTAATTTCATTACAGTTATCAGTAGCTGGAGTGGCCAGGCCCCTATACTTCATCTTGTAATTTCATATTGGGGTATGTTCTCATGTCTCCCCTTCTCTGTGATCCTGTTAATCGCTAAATTTCTCTTTCTGTGAATGAATGAGCAGGTGATAGTGATTCTCCAATGAACTGCCTCTGGGAGAGGACACTTAGGTTTGGAGAATGTGTGAGAAGTTCAGAAGTAAGTGTTCAATGACAGATTGATGTTACCACTGAGGTTTTCTGGACTGGAATACATGACTTACTGCTTGCTCAGTCTTTAAATTTAGAATTGAGTAGTGGTGTGCAAGTCTTCTGACATGCATTATTCAGATTCCTTGGAGTGGCAGTGAGTTATTATTTTGGTGTTTCAGTATATATATTAAACATGTGAACAATGAATTGATTTGTAAATATTTTAATGTAATTATTCATAAATTCGCCAAATCTGCCTGCAGAGATTTATTAATAAATAATATCGTCCTGATGGAATTAAAGTGATCAAGGAGTATATATTACTCTTCTTTCAAGTACTATGTTTTATTCGATATAATGTTGTATTTGATCTAGTTATTATGTGTCTGTAATGATATAATTTAATATTTCTTTTTTTTGAGCTGGAGTCTCACTCTGTTGCCCAGACTGGACTGTAGTGCCATGCTCCTAACCACCACAGCCTCAACATACCAGGTTTCGGTGATCCTTCCATATCAGCCTTCCAAGTAGCTGGAACTACAGGTGTGTGCGACCTCGCCTGGTTTTTATTAGTTTTTTGGTTTGTTTTTTGAGTTATTGTAGAGAGGAGGACTCGCCAATATGCCTGGGCGGGTCTCAAACCTGTGGGCTCAGGCAATCCTCTTGCCTCCCCCTCCCAAATTGCTGAGATTACAGGCTCAGCCACCGAGCCCAGCCTAATTTGATATTTCTAAAGCACTTTTTAGGGTTAAAAGTTTAATTTTATCAAAACAACGTATAAATGGTAGACCAGTTGTCACTATTTTTACCACACATAGTGAACTAGTAGTTACGGTAATTTTTCAATTTGGTTCGAGTTATTTTTCTCTTGGTAGTTGCACAAAAGTGTGTGTTAAAAAGTGTCAGTTCATGCAAAAAGGTATGTGAAATAGCGGGTTATTATCTAGCCAGTTAGTTCACTGGCTACCTAACCGATTCGTCAACTGTCTAGTTAGACAGTTAGTTGACTTGCTACTTAGCTGGTTAGTTGACTGGATATCTAGCCGGTTAGTTGACTAGTTAGTTATATGGTTATGAGACTGGTTAGTTAGCCAGTTAGTTGACTGGCTATGTAGCCGGTTAGTGGACTGGTTAGTTAGACGGTTAGTTGACTGGCTCTGTAGCCAGTTAGTTGACTGGCTATATAGCCAGTTAGTTAACTGGCTACCTAACCGGTTAGTTGCCTGGCTACCTAGCCAGTTAGTTGACTGGCTAGCTAGCCGTTAGTTGACTGGCTACCTAGACGTTTAGTTGACTGGCTAGTTAGCCAGTTATTTGACTGGCTACATAGACAGTTAGTTGACTGGCTACCTAGCCCATTATTGACTGGCTACGTAGCCGGATAGTTGACTGGCTACTTAGGCGATATATTGACTGGCTACCTAGCCAGTTAGTAGACTGGCTATCTAGTTGGTTCATTGAATGACTACATAGATGGTTAGTTGACTGGCTACCTAGCCTCTTCCTTGACTGGCTACCTAGCCGGTTGGTTGACTGTTTACCTAGCCGGTTCGTTGTCTGGATAGTTAGCTGGTTAGTTGACTGGCTACCTAGCCGGTCAGTTGATTTGCTAGTTAGCTGGTTATTTACTGGCTATTTAGCTGGTTATTTGACTGGCTACCTAGCCGGTTAGTTGACTGTGTTCCTAGTCAGTTAGTTGACTGACTAGGTAACCAGTTGGTTGAGTTGCTACCTAGCCGTATAGTTGACTGTTTAGTTAGCCGGTTAGTTGACTGGTTACCTAGCCGGTTAGTTGACTGGCTATTTAGCCGGTTACTTGAATGGCTACCTAGCCAGTTAGTTGATTGGCTACCTAGCCTGTTAGTTGATTGGCTACGTAGCTGGTTATTTGACTGGTTACCTAGTCAGTTCGTCAACTGGCTAGTCAGCTGGTTAGTTGACTGGCTACCTAGCCTGTTCATCGACTGACTAGTCAGCTGATTAGTTGACTGGCTATGTAGCCGGTTCATCTACTGGCTAGTCAGACGGTTAGTTGACTGGCTACCTAGCCAGTTCTTCGACTGGCTAGTCAGCCGGTTAGTAGACTCGTTACCTAGCAGGTTGGTCGAATGGCTACCTATCTGATTAGTTTACTGTCTAGTCAGCTGGTTAGTCGACTGGCTACCTAGCTGGTTAGTCAACAGCCTAATCATCCAATTAGTCGACTAGCTACCTAGCCAGTTAGTGGACTGGCTAGGAAGCTGTTTAGTCGACTGGCTACCTAGCTGGCTAGTCGAATGGCTAGTCACCCGGTTAGTCGAGTGGATACATTGCCAGATAGTCAATGTGCTAACAGCCGGTTATTCGACTGGCTAGTCAGTCGTTTGGTCGACTGGCTAGACAGCCATTTATTCGTCTGGCAATCTAGCTGGTTAGTCGACTCTCTACCTGGCCAGTTAGTTGACTGGCTATCTAGCCAGTCAGTCAACTGCCCATCTAGCCAGTTAGTTGACTGGCTATCTAGCCGGTTCGTTGACTGGCTATCTAGCCCGTTAGTTGACGGCTATCTAGCCAGTTATTTGACTGACTATCTAGCTGGTTAGTTGACTGGCTATCTAGCTGGTTAGTTGACTGGTTATCTAGTCGGTTAGTTGATTGGCTATCTAGCTGGTTAGTTGACTGTCTACCTAGTGGTTAGTTGACTGGCTACCTAGCTGGTTAGTTGCCTGGCTATCTAGCTGGTTAGTTGACTGGCTATCTAGTCGCTTAGTTGACTGGCTATCTAGCCAGTTACTTGACTGTCTATCTAGCTGGTTAGTTGACTGGTTAGTTATCCGGTTATTTGACTGTTTAATTATCCAGTTAGTTGACTGGCTATGTAGGCGGTTAGTTGACTGGTTTTTAGTCGGTTAGTTGACTGGCTTTCTAGCCGGTTAGTTGACCTGTTAATTAGACGGTTAGTTGACTGTTTACTTAGCCTTTTAGTTGACTGGCTGTCTAGCCCGTTAGTTGAGTGGCTACCTAGCCGATTAGTTGCCTGGCTTCCTAGCCGGTGAGTTGACTGGCTATTTAGCCAGTTAGTTGACTGGCTACCTAGATGGTTAGTTGACTGGCTAGTTAGCCAGTTATTTGACTGGCTACCTAGTCGGTTATTTGACTGGCTAGTTAGCCGGTTAGTTGACTGGCTACCTAACTGGTTAGTTGACTGGCTAGTTAGCCAGTTAGTTGACTGGCTACCTAGCCGTTTAGTTTAATGTCTAGTTAGCCAGTTAGTTGACTTGCTACCTAACAATTTATTTGAATGGCTAGTCAGCCTGTTAGTTGACTGGCTACTTGGGCTGTCAGTTGACTGGCTAGTTAGCCCGTTAGTTCACAGGCTACCTAGCTGGTTATTTGACTGAATAGTTAGCTGGTTAGTTGACTGGCTACCTAGTCGGTTTGTCGAATGGCTAGTCAGCCGTTTAGTTGACTGGCTACCTTGCTGGTTCATCGATTGGCTAGTCAGCCAGTTAGTTGACTGTCTATCTAGTGGGTTCGTTGAATGGGTAGTCAGCTGGTCAGTAGACTGACTACCTAGCTTGTTCGTCTACTGGGTAGTCAGCCAGTTAGTTGACTAGCTGCCTAGTTGGTTCATCAACTTGCTATTCAGCTGGTTAATCGACTGGCTACCCAGTCGGTTCATCGACTGGCTTCCTAGCCGGTTAGTCAACTGTCTACCTAAGGAGTTTGTCGATTGGTTACCTAGCTGGTTAGTTGAGTGGCTACTCAGTTAGTTAATCGATGGTTACTAGCTAGTTAGTCGACTGGCTAGTCAGCGGTTCATCGGCTAGCTACCTAGCTGCTTAGTCGACTGGTTAGTCAGCTGGTAGTCAATTGTCTACCTAGCTGTGTAGTCGAATGGCTAGTCAGCCGGTTAGTCGACTGTCTACTTTGCATTTAGTCGAATGTTGTCAGTTGGTTAGTCGACTGGCTACCTAACCAGTTAGTCGACTTGCTAATCACTGGTTATTCGACTGGCTAGTCAGCCGGTTAGTTGACTGGCTAGTCAGCTGATTATTTGGATGGCTACCTAGCCAGTTAGTCGACTGACTATCTAGCCAGTTGTCGACTGTCTAACTAGCCGGTTAGTCAACTGGCTATCTAGCTTGTTAGTCGACTGCCTATATAGCTGTTAGTTGACTGGCTATCTAGCCAGTTATTTGACTGGCTATCTAGCCAGTTACTTGACTGGTATCTAGCTGGTTAGTTGACTGCCTATCTAGCTGGTTAGTTGACTGGCTACTAGCCAGTTAGTTGGCTGACTTTCTAACCAGTTAGTTGACTGGCTACCTACACTGTTAGATGACTGGCTATCTAGCCGGTTAGTTAACTGGCTATCTAGCCCGTCAGTTGACTGGCTATCTAGCCAGTTAGTTGACTGTCTATCTAGCCAGTTAGTTGACTGGTTAGTTATACGGTTATTTGACTGGTTAGTTAGCCTTTTAGTTGACTGACTAGTCACTCGGGTAGTTGCTTGGCTACCTAGCCCGTTCTTCAACTGGCTAGTAAGACGGTTAGTTCACTGGCTATTTAGCCGGTTCTTCAACTGGATACGTAGTCGGTTCATCGACTGGCTACCTAGCCGGTTAGTCGACTGGTTACCTAGAAGGTTCATTGACTGGCTACCTAGCTGGTTAGTCGACTATCTAGTCAGCCGCTTAGTCAACTGGCTACCTAGCCGGTTAGTCGACTGGCTACCTAGCTGGTTAGTCAACTGGCTATCTAGCCGGTTAGTTGGCTGGCTACCTAGCCGATTAGTTGACTGGCAATCTAGCTGGTTAGTCGACAGCCTATCTAGCCGGTTAGTTGACTGGCTATCTAGCCAGTTAGTTGACTGGCCATCTAGCTGGTTAGTTGACTGCGTATCTAGCCTGTTAGTTGACTGGCTAGATAGTCGGTTTGTTGACTGGCTACCTAGCCGGTTAGTTGACTGACTTTCTAGCTCGTTAGTTGACTGGCTACCTAGCTTTTTAGTGGACTGTCTATCGAGCTGGTTAGTTGACTGGCTATATAGCCGCTTAGTTGACTAGCTATGTAGCTGGTTAGTTGATTATTTAGCCCGTTAGTTAACTGGTTAGTTATTCGGTTATTTGACTGGGTAGTTAGCCGGTTACTTGACTGGCTATCTAGCCTGTTAGTCTACTACCTATCTAGCCTGTTAGTCTACTACCTATCTAGCCGGTTAGTTGACTGGCTGTCTAGCCAGTTAGTTGATTTCCTATCTAGCCCGGTTAGTTTAATATTTATTTAGCTGGTTAGTTGACTGGTTACTTATCCGGTTATTTGACTGGTTAGTTAGCCAGTTAGTTGAGTGGTTATTTATTTGGTGGGTTGACTGGCTATCTAGCTGGTTATTTGAATTGTTAGTTAGCCGATTAGTTGACTGGCTACCTAGCTGGAGTTGACTGACTAGTAAGCCGGTTAGTTGAATGGCTACCTAGCTGATTAGTTGACTGGCTACCTAGACCATTAGTTGACTGGCTAGGTCGCCGGATAGTTGACTGGCTACCTAGGCGGTTCCTTGACTGGCTACTTAGCCGGTTAGTTGACTGGCTATCTAGTCAGTTCATTGACTGGCTACATAGACGGTTATTTGAATGTCTGCCTAGCCGGTTCCGTGACTGGCTACCTAGATGGTTGGTTGACTGGCTACCTAGCGGGTTGGTTGACTGGCTAGTTAGCCGGTAAGTCAACTGGCTACCTAACCAGTTAGTTGACTCGGTAGTTAGCCAATTAGTTGACTGGTTGCTTAGCCAGTGAGTTGACTTGCTAGTTAGCTGGTTATTGACTGGATATCTAGCTGGTTAGTTGATTGCTACTTAGCCAGTAGTTTACTGTGTTACTACATGGTTAGTTGACTGACTAGTTAGTCTGTTGGTTGACTGGCTACCTAGCCATTTAGCTGACTAGTTATTTAGCCAGTTAGTTGACTGGTTACATAGCCAGTTAGTTGACTAGCTAGTTAGCTGGTTAGTTGACTGGCTACCTAGCCGGTTAGTTGATTGGCTACCAAGCTTGTTAGTTGACTCACTACTTAGCCGGTTACCTGACTGACTACCTATCCGGTTCATCAACTGGCTAGTTAGTCGGTTAGTTGACTGTCTACCTAGGCGGTTAGTTGACTGGCTTGTCAGACGGTTAGCTGACTGGCTACCTAGGCGGTTCGTTGACTTGCTAGTCAGATGGTTAGTTGACTGGCTACTTAGCCAGTTCGTCGACTGGCTATTCAGCCAGTTAGTCGACTGGCTACCCAATCGGTTCATTGACTGGCTACCTTGCAGGATAATGGACTGTCTACCTAGCTGGTTCATCTACTGGCTATCTAGCTGGCTAGTTAAGTGGCTACTCAGCCGGTTAATCGACTGGCTACCTAGCGGGTTAGTTGACTGGCTATTCAGTCAGTTTGTCGACTAGCTACCTAGCTGGTTAGTTGACTGCTTAGTCAGCCAGTTAGTAAACTGGCTACCTAGCCGGTTAGTCAACTGGCTATGTAGTCGGTTAGTTGACTGGCTACCTAGACAGTTAGTCGACTTGCTAGTCAGCCAGTTATTTGACAGGCTAGTCAGACGGTTAGTCGACTGGCTAGTCAGCTGGTTATTCGACTGGCTACCTAGATCGTTAGTTGACTGGTTACCTAGCCAGTTAGTAGACTGGCTATCTAGCCGGTTAGTAGACTCTCTACCTAGTTGGACAGTCCACTGGCTATCTAGCTCGTTAGTCGACTGCCTATCTAGCCAGTTAGATGACAGGCTATCTAGCCAGTTATTTGACTGGCTGTCTAGCTGATAACTTGACTGGCTATCTAGCCGGTTAGTTGCCTGGCTATCTAGCCATTTAGTTGACTGACTACCTAGCCGGTTAGATGACTGGCTATCGAGCCGCTTAGTTGACTGGCTATCTAGCCGGTTAGTTGACTGTCTATCTAGATGATTAGTGGACTGGTTAGTTATCTGGTTATTTGGCTTGCTAGTTAGCCGGTTAGTTGACTGGCTAGTCAGCCGGTTATTTGCCTGGCTACCTAGCCGGTTCTTCGACTGTCTAGTCAGCCGGTTAGATGACTGGCTACTTAGCTGGTTCATTGACTGGCTAGTCAGCTGGGGAGTTGACTGGCTACCTTGCTGGTTCATCGACTGGCTAGTGTGCCGGTTAGTTGACTGTCTACCTAGCCGGTTCGTCGACTGGCTAGTCAGTCGGTTTGTCGACTGGCTACCTAGCTGGTTAGTTGTCTGGCTACCTAGCCAGTTCATCGACTGCATATTCAGTGGGTTAGTCGACTGGCTACCTAGCAGGTTCATCGATTGGCTACCTAGCTGGTTAGCCGACTGGTTACCTAGACGGTTCGTCAACTCTCTACCAAGCTGTTTAGTTGACTGTCTAGTCAGCCGGTTAGCCGACTAGCTACCTAGCCTATTAGTCGACTAGCTAGTCAGCCAGTTAGTCAACTGGCTACCTAGCCAGTTAGTCGAATAGCTAGTCAGCCGGTGAGTCGATGGGCTACATAGCTGGTTACTCAAAGTGCTAGTCAGCCGGTTATTCGACTGGCTAATCAGTCAATTAGTCGACTTCAGTTAGTAGTTCAGTCAATTAGTCGACCTAACTGGTTAGTTGACTGGCTACCAAGCCTGTTAGTCGACTGTCTACCTAGCCGGTTAGTTGACTGGCTATCTAGCCAGTTAGTCGACTGGCTACCTAGCCAGTTAGTTGACTAGCGATCTAGCCGGTTAGTCGACTGCCTATCTAGTCGGTTAGTTGACTGGCTATCTAGCCTGTTAGTTGACTGGCTATCTAGCCAGTTGGTTGTCTGGCTGTCTAGCCGCTTAGTTGATTGCCTCTCTAGCCAGTTAGTTGATTGGCTACCTAGTCAGTTAGTTGACTGGCAACCTAGACGGTTAGTTGACTGGATTTCTAGCCGGTTAGTTGACTGGCTATTAAGCTGGTTAGCTGACTGGCTATCTGGCCGCTTAATTGACTGGCTATCTAGCCAGTTAGTTGACCAGTTAGTTATTCGGTTATTTGACTGGTTAGTTAGCCAGTTAGTTGACTGGCTATGTAGTTGGTTTGCTGACTGGTTAATTAGCCAGTTAGTTGACTGGCTATCTAGCCCGGTTAGTTGACTTGTTAGTTAGAAGGTTAGTTGACTGTCTACCTAGCCGGTTAGTTGACTGGCTACATAGACGGTTAGTTTAATGGCTAGTTATACGGTTAATTGACTGACTACCTAGCTGGTTAGTTGACTGGCTAGTTAGCCGGTTAATTGACAGGTTACCTAGCTGGTTAGTTGACTGACTAGTTAGCCGGTTACTACACTGGCTACCTAGTTGTTTATTTGACTGGCTACCTAGCCCGTTGATGACTATCTAGGTAGCCATTTAGTTAACTGGCTACCTACCCAGTTCGTTGACTGGCTACCTAGCCGGTTAGTTGACTGGCTATCTAGTCGGTTCATTGACTGGCTACCTAGCTGGTTCGTTGACTGGCTACCTAGACTGTTAGTTGACTGGCTACCTAGTCGGTTATTTGACTGCCTTCCTAGCCAGTTAGTTGACTGGCTATATAGCGGCTAGTTGACTGGTTAACTAGCCAGTTAGTTGACTGGCTAGTTAGCCGGTTATTTGACTGGCTACATAGCAGGTTAGTTGACTGGTTACCTAGCCCGTTAGGTGACTGGCTACATAGCAGGTTAGTTGACTGGCTACCTAGCCCGTTAGGTGACTGGATAGGTAGCCGGTTAGTTGACTGACTACATAGCCAGTTCCTTGACTGGCTACATAGTGGTTTGGTTGACTGGCTACCTAGCCTGTTCATCGACTGGCTAGTCAGACAGTTAGTTGACTCTGGCTACCTAGCTGGTTCGTCAACTGTCTAGTCAGCCAGTTAGTTGACTGGCTACCTAGCCGGTTCATCGACTGGCTAGTCAGCCAGTTAGTCGCCTGGCTATTTTGCTGGTTCATAGACTGGCTAGAGAGCCGGTTAGTTGACTGGCTTCTTAGCTGGTTCGTTGACTGCCTAGTCAGCTTGTTAGGTGACTGGCTACCTTGCCGGTTCTTCGACTGGCTTGTTAGCCGGTTAGTTGACTGACTACCTAGCTGGTTCGTCGACTGGCTAATCAGCCAGTTAGTTGACTGGCTACCTAGCTGTTTCATCGACTGGCTAGTCAGCCGTTTAGTTGACTGGCTACCTAGCCGGTTTGTCGATGCCTATTGAGCCGGTTAGTAGACTGGCTACATAGCCAGTTCGTCAACTGGCTACCTAGCGGTAGTCGACTGGTTACCTAGCAGGTTCGTCGGCTGGCTACCTAGCTGGTTTGTAGACTGTCTAGTGTGCCGGTTTGCCGACTGGCTACCTAACGTTTAGTTGACTGGCTAGTCAGCCACTTAGTCGACTAGCTACCTAGTCGGTTAGTGGGCTGGCTAGTCAGCCGGTTAGTCGACTGGCTACATTGCCAGTAAGTCGACGTGCTAATCAGCTGGTTATTTGACTGGCTAGTCATTCATTTATTCGACTGACTCGTCAGATGGTTAGTCGACTGTGTAACTAGCCGGTTATTCGACTGGCTACCTAGCATGTTTGTCAACTGGCTACCTAGCCAGTTAGTCGACTGACTACCTAGCCTGTTTGTCGACTGCCTATTGAGCCGCTTAGTAGACTGGCTACCTAGCCGGTTAGTCGACTGGCTATCTATCCTGTTAGTCGACTGTCTACCTAGCCGGTTAGTCGACTGGCTATCTAGCTGGTTAGTCGACTGTCTATCAGGTCGGTTAGTTGACTGCCTATCTAGCTGGTGAGTTGACTGCCTCTCTAGCCCATGAGTTGATGGGCTACCTAGTTGGCTAGTTGACTGGCTACCTAGCCGGTTAGTTGACTGGCTACCTAGTGGGTTAGTTGACTAGCTATCTAGCAGGTTAGTTGTCTGGCTATCTAGTCACTTAGTTGACTTTGTATCTAGCCTGTTAGTTGACTCTCTATCTAGCTGGTTAGTTGACTGGTAAGTTATCGGGTTATTTGACTGTTTAGTTAGCCAGTTAGTTGACTGGCTGTGTAGTCGGTTAGTTGACTGGTTAGATGGATAGTTGACTGGCTTTGTAGCCGATTAGTTGACTTGTTAGTTAGATGGTTAGTTGACTGGCTACCTCCCCGGTTAGTTGACTGGCTAGTTACCCGGTTAGTTCACTGGCTACCTAACTGGTTAGTTGACTGGCTAGTTAGCTAGTTAGTTGACTGGCTACTTAGCCGTTTAGTTTAATGGCTAGTTAGCCGGTTATTTCACTGGGTATCTTGCTGGTTACTTGACTGGCTATCTAGCCTGTTAGTGGACTGGCTATTTAGCCAGTGTGTTGACTGGTGTTATGGTTAGTTGACAGGCTATCTAGGCGTTTACTTGCCTGGCTATCTAGCCAGTTAGTTGACTCTCTATGTAGCCGGTTAGTTGCTTGCCTGTCTAGCCGGTGAATTGACTCTATATCTAGGCAGTTAGTTGGCTGGCTATTTTGTCAGTGAGTTGACTGGCTACCCAGGCAGTTAGTTTACTGGCTACCTAGACAGTTAGTTGAATGGTACTACCTGTTTGTTGATAGTAGTTAGCCAGTTAGTTGACTGGCTACCTAGCCGGTTAGTTGACTTGCTAGTTAGCCGGTGAGTTGATTGGCTACATAGCCGGCTAGTTGACTGGCTACATAGCCAGTTAGTTGACTGGATAACTAGCCGTTTAATTGACTGGCTACCTAGAGGGTTAGTTGACTGGCTATTTAGCTGGTTAGTTGACTGGCTACCTAGCCAGTTATTGACTGGCTAGTTAGCCAGTTATTTGACTGCCTACCTACCCAGTTAGTTGACTGGCTACCTAGCCAGTTCTTTGACTTGCTAGTTAGACAGTTAGTTGACTGGTTAGTAAGACGGTTCGTTGACTGGCTTGTTAGCCAGTTAGTTGACAGGTTTGCTAGCCGGTTAGTTGACTGGCTAGTTAGCCGTTTAGTTGACTTGCTTTTTAGCCAGTAAGTTCACTAGTTAGTTAGACGGTTAGCTGACTTGCTACCTATCTGGTTAGTTGACTGGCTACCTAGACCTTTAGTTGACTGGCTTGTTAGCCGGTTCTTTGACTGGCTAGTTAACTGGTTAGTTGACTTGTAAGTTAGCCGGGTAGTTGATTGCCTAATTAGCCAGTTAGTTGACTGGTTAGTTAGCCGGTTAGTTGACTGCCTATCTAGCCAGTTAGTTGATGGGCTAGCTAGACCGTTAGCTGACTGGCTAGTTAGCCGGTTAGTTGAATGCCTATCAAGTTGGTTATTTGATTGGTTACCAAGCCGGTTAGTTGACTGGCTACCTAGCCAGTTAATTTACTATTTGTTAACCGGTTATTTGACTGGGTAGTTATCCTGTTAGTTGATGCCCATCTAGCCCGTTAGTTGACTGCCCATCTAGCCGGGTTTGTTGACGGCTACCTAGCGGTTATTGATGGCTATCTCGCATTTAGGTTTATTGATATCTAGCTGGTTAGTTGCTTGGCTACCTAGCGGTTATTTGACTGGCTAGTAAGGCAGTTAATTGACTGGCTATACAGCCGGGTATTTGACTGGCTATCTAGCCAGTTAGTTGACTGGATAGTTAGCCAGTTAGTTGACTGGCTATCTAGTTGGTAACTTGAATGTCTAACTTGCCGGTTAGTTGATTGGCTATCTAGCCAGCTACTTTCTTGCCTGTCTAGCCGGTTTGCTGACTGCCTATCTAGCCGCTTAGTTGACTGGCTCTCTAGCTGGTTAGTTGACTGGTTATCTAGCCGGTTAGGTGACTGGCTATCTAGCCTGTTAGTTGACTGGCTAGTTAGACTGTTAGTTGACTGTCTACCTAGCTGGATAATTGACAGGCTAGTTAGCCGGTTTATTGACTGGCTACATAACTGGTTAGTTGACGAGCTAGTTAGCCGGTTAGTTGACTGGCTGCCTATCCGGTTAGCTGACTACTGACCTGGCCAATTTGTTGACTGGCTAGTTAGCCAATTAGTTGACTGCCTAGTTAGCTGGTTCATTGACTTGCTAGTTACCGGTTACTTGACTGGTTGGTTAGACTGTTATTTGACTGGCTAGTTAGTCGGTTAGATGCCTGGATAGTTAGCCGGTTAGCTGACTGGCAACCTAGCCAGTTATTTGACTGGCTACCTAGCCTGTTAGATGACTAGCTAGGTAGCCGGTTAGTTGACAGGCTATCTAGCCAGTTCATTGACTGGCTACCTAGCCCGGGAGTTTTACTGATAGTTAGCCCGGGTTTGTTGATGGCTACCTAGCAGGTTAATTGACTTGCTAAGTAGCCGAAAAGTTGACTGGCTACCTAGCAGGTTAGTAGATTGGCTATCTAGACGGTTCTTTGACTGGCTACATAGCAGGTTATTTGACTGGCTACCTAGCCTCTTCCCTTTATGGCTACATAGCCGATTGGTTGACTGGCTACCTAGCAGGTTCGTTGTCTGGCTAGTTAGCCACTTAGTCAACTGGCTATCTAGCTGGTTAGTTGACTGGGTAGATAGCTGTTTAGTTGACTGGCTACCTATCCGGTCAGTAGACTTGGTAGTTAGCAGGTTATTGACTGGCTATCTAGCTGGTTAATTGACTGGCTAGTTACCCGGTTAGTTAACTGTGTTCCCAGCGGGTTAGTTAACTGACTAGTTAGCCGATTGGTTGACTAGCTACCTAGCCATTAAATTGACTGGTTAGGTAGCCGGTTAGTTGACTGGTTGCCTAGCCGGTAGGTTGACTGGTTATTTAACCGGTTAGTTGACTGGCTACCTAGCCAGTTATTTGACTGGCTACCTAGCCTGTTAGTTGATGGTACGTAGCGGTTAATTGACTGGTACCTAGCGGCTGATCGACTGGCTAGTCAGCGGTTAGTTGACTGGCTACCTAGCCAGTTCATCGACTGCCTAGTCAGCCAGTTAGTTGACTGGCTACATAGACGGTTCGTCAACTGGCTAGTCAGACAGTTAGTTGACTGGCTACCTAGCCAGTTCATCGACTGGCTAGTCAGACAGCTAGTTGACTGGCTGCCTAGCCTTTTCGTTGACTGGCTATTCAGCCAGTTATTTGACTGGCTACCTAACCGGTTCCTCATGGCTAGTCAGCCGGTTAGTTGACTGGCTACCAAGCCGGTTCCTCGACTGGCTATTCAGGCAGTTGAATGCCTGGCTATTTATCCAGTTCATCGACTGGCTGGTCAGCCAGTTACTTGACTGGCTACCTAGCCAGTTCATCAACTGGCTACCTAGCCGGTTAGGTGACTGGCTACCTTGACATTTTGTCGACTGGCTAGTCAGCCGGTTAGTTGACTATATACCTAGGCGGTTCTTCAACTGGCTAGTCAGCCGGTTAGTAGACTGGCTACCTGATGATTCGTCTGCTGGCTAATCAGCCAGTTAGTTGACTGGCTACCAGGCCAGTTCTATGACTGGCTATTCAGCCAGTTAGTCGACTGGCTACTCAGCCAGTTAGTTGACTGTCTACCTAGCCGTTTAGTCGACTATCTACCTAGCCAGATTGTCAACGGTCTACCTAGCTGGTTAGTTGAGTGGCTACTCCGCCAGTTAATTGACTCGCTACCTAGCTGTTTAGTCGAATGGCTAGTCAGCCGGTTCGTTGACTAGCTACTTAGCCAGTTAGTCGACTGGTTAGTCAGCCAGTTAGTCGACTGGCTACCTATCCGGTTAGTCAAATGGCTAGTCAGCCGCTTAGTCGACTGGCTACCTAGCCAGATACTCGACTAGCTAATCAGTTGGTTATTTGACTAACTTGTCAGACGGTTAGTCGACTGACTAGTCAGCCGGTTATTTGACTAGCTCACTAGCTGGTTAGCCAACTGGCTACCTAGGCAGTTAGTACACTGGCTATCTATCCAGTTAATCGACTGTCTACCTAGCTGGTTAGTCGACTGGCTATCTAGCTGGTTAGTCGACTGCCTATCAAGTCGGTTAGTTGACTGGCTATCTACCATGTTAGTTGACTGGCTATCTAGCATATTAGTTGACTGGCTATCTAGCCAGTTAGTTGATTGTCTATCTAGCCGGTTAGTTGACTGCCTATCTAGCCAGTTATTTGACTGGTATCTAGTCAGTTAGTTGACTGACTACCTAGCCGGTTAGTTGACTGGCTACCTAGCCAGTTAGTTGACTGGCTACCTAGCCGGTTAGTTTACTGGCTATCTAGCTGGTTAGTTGACTGACTATCTAGTTGCTTAGTTGACTGGCTATCTAGCCATTTAGTTGACTGTCTATCTAGTCGGCTAGTTGAGTTGTTAGTTATCCGTTTATTTGACTGGTTAGTTAACCGGTTAGTTGACTGGCTATGTAGCTGGTTAGTTGACTGGTTTGTTAGATGGTTAGTTGACTGGCTTTCTAGCTGGTTAGTTGACTTTTTAGTTAGACAGTTAGTTGACTGGCTACCTAGCCGGTTAGTTGACTGGATATCTAGCTGGTTAGTTGACTGGCTACCCAGCCCCGGGTTTGTTGCTGGCTACCTAGACAGTTAGTTGATGGCTAGTTAGCCCGGGTTTGTTGACTGGCTACCTAACCGATTATTTGACTGGCTAGTTAGCAGTTAGTTGATGGCTACCTAACTGGTTATTTGACTGGCTAGTTAGATGGTTAGTAGTTTCGCTACCTAGCCATTTAGTTTAATGGCTGGTTAGCCTGTTATTTGACTGGCTACCTAACAGGTTTGTTGACTGGCTAGTTACCCGGTTAGTTGACTGGCTACCTAGCCTGTCAGTTGATGGTTATTAGCCCCGTGTTGACAGCTACCTAACCGGTTAATTTATGGCTAGTTAGATGGTTAGTTGACTGGCTACCTAGTCGGTTCGTCAAATGGCTAGTCAGCCAGTTAGTTGACTGGCTACCTTGCTGGTTCATCGACTGGTTAGTCAGCCGGATAGTTGACTGTCTATCTAGTGGGTTTGTCTAATGTGTAGTCAGCCTGTTAGTAGACTGTTTACCTGCCGGTTCGTCGGCTGCCTAGTCAGCCATTTCATTGACTGGCTACCTAGCCGGTTTGTCGACTGGCTATTCAGTCGGTTAGTTGACTTGCTTCCCAGCTGGCTCATCGACTCACTACCTAGCTGGTTAGACGACTGTCTTCCTAGCCAGTTTGTCAACTGGATACCTAGTTGGTTATTTGAGTGGCTAGTCAGCTGGTTTATCGACTGGCTACCTAGCTGGTTTGTCGACGGGCTAGTCAGCTGGTTCGTCGACTAACTACCTAGCCGGTTAGTCTACTTTTTACTCAGCCATTTAGTCGAATGACTACCTAGCCAGTTAGTCAAATAGCTAGTCAGCCAGTTAGTCAACAGGCTACCTAGCCAGTTAGTCGACTTGCTAATCAGACGGTTATTCGACTGGCTACTCAGCCGGTTAGTCAACTGGCTAGTCAGCCAGTTATTCAACTGGCTACCTAGCCGGTTAGTCGACTGGCTACCTAGCCTGTTAATAATTGGTAGTTAGCCAGTAAATTGATGGCTCCTAGCCGGTTATTTTAGTGATTGTTAGCCCTTTTGTTGACTGGCTACTAGCCTTTTTTGATGGCTAGTTAGCCCATTAGGACAGGCTACCTAGTCAGTTATTGAATGACTGGTTAGCGGGAGTTGACTGGTACCCATTTTCCCATCAGTTGACTGTCTAATTAGTCGGTTAGTTAACTGGCTATGTAGCCGGTTACTTGACTGGCTACCTAGCAGGTTAGTTGACTGGCTTGTTAGACGGATAATTGACAGTCTACCTAGCCGGTTAGTTGACTGACTAGTTAGCTGGTTACTTGACTGGCTACCTAGCCGTTTATTTGACTGGCTACCTAGCCCGTTAGATGACTAGCTAGGTAGACGTTTAGTTGACTGGCTACCTACCCGGTTCGTTGACTGGCTACCTAGCCGATTAGTTGACTGGCTATCTAGTCAGTTCATTGACTGGCTTCATAGCCAATTAGTTGACTGACTAGATATCAGGTTTTTTGACTATCTACCTAGCCGGTTTTGTTGACTGGCTACCTAGACCATTAGTTGACTGGTGGGAGCCAGTTCGTTGACTGGCTACCTAGACGGTTTTGTTGACTGGCTACCTATTCGGTTATTTGACTGGTACCTAGCCGTTAGTTGACTGGCTATATAGCGTTTAGTTGACTGGCTAACTAGCCGGTTAGTTGACTGACTAGTTAGACGGTTATTTGACTGGCTACATTGCCAGTTAGTTGACTGTCTAGTTAGCCAGTTAGTTCACTGGCTACAAGCAGGTTAGTTCACTGGTACCCAGCACGTTAGGTGATGGCTAGGTAGCCGGTTAGTTGACTGACTACAAACCTGTTCCTTGATGGCTAGTAGTGGTTGGTTGACTGGTACCTAGCCGGTTTTTTGATGGCTGTGAGCCCATTAGTTGACAGGCTACCTAGCCAGTTTGTTGACTGGCTGGTTAGCCTGTTAGTTGACTGGCTACCTATCCCGTTAGTTGACTGTCAGTTGTCGGTTGTGACTGGCCTCATAGCCGGTTAGCTGACTGGCTAGTTAGCCGGTTAATTGACAGGCTACCTAGCCGAGTATTTGACTGGTTACCTAGCCCGTTAGATGACTAGCTAGGTAGCAGTTTAGTTGACTGGCTACCTACCAGGGTTTGTTGATGGATACCCAGCCAGTTTGTAGATTTGGGTTTCTAGACGGGTTTTTTGCTGGGTACATAACGGGATTTGACTGGCTACCTCCTCTTCCTTGAGGCTACCTAGCCGATTGGTTGACGGCTACCTAGCTGGTTCGTTGAATGGCTAGTTAGCCAGTTAGTCAACTGTACCTAGCCAGTTAGTTGACTGGGTAGATATCGGTTAGTTGACAGGCTACCTACCGGGCAGTTGACTTGCTAGTTAGCCCGGGTTTTTGACTGGCTATCTACCGGGTTTAAATTTACTGGCTAGTTCCCGGTTAGTTAACTGTGTTCCTAGTCTGTTAGTTAACTGACTAGCTAGCGGTTGGTTGACTGGCTACCTAGCCGTTTAATTGACTGGTTAGTTAGCCAGTTAGTTGACTGGTTACCTAACCGGTTAGTTGACTGGCTAGTTAGTCGGTTAGTTGACTGGCTACCTAGCTGGTTATTTGATTGGCTACTTAGGCTGTTAGTTGACTGGCTACCTAGCCAGTCAGTTGAATGGCTAGTTAGCCCAGTAGTTGACACACTACCTAGCCGGTTAATTGACTGGCTAGTTAGACGGTTAGTTGATGGCTAACTACTCGGTTCGTCGAATGGCTAGTCAGCCGGTTAGTTGACTGGCTACCTTGCTGGTTCGTCGACTGGTTAGTCAACTGGTTATTTGACTGTCTATCTAGTGGGTTCGTCGAATGGGTAGTGAGCCAGTTAGTAGATTGTCTACCTGCCGGTTCATCAGCTGGCTAGCCAGCCAGTTAGTTGACTGGCTACCTAGCCGGTTGGTCGACTGGCTATTCAGCCAGTTAGTTGACTGGCTACCAAGCCGGTTAGTCAACTGTCTTCCTAGCCAGTTTGTCGACTGGCTATCTAGCAGGTTATTTGAGTGGTTAGTCAGCCGGTTAATCGTTTGGCTACCTAGCTGGGTTTTCGACTGGGTAGTCAGCCAGTTCATCGACTAGCTACCTAGCCGGTTAGTCTACTGGTTACTTAGCCGTTTAGTCGAATGACTACCTAGCCAGTTAGTCGAATGGCTAGTCAGCCGGTTAGTCAACTGGCTACCAAGCCAGTTAGTCGACTTGGTAATCAGATGGTTATTCGACTGGCTAGTCAGCCGGTTAGTCAACTGGATATTCAGCCAGTTATTCGACTGACTACCTAGCTGGTTAGTCAACTGGCTACCTAGCCAGTTTTTCAAGTGGCTATCTAGCCAGATAGTCAACTGTCTACCTAGCCAGTTAGTGGACTTGGTAATCAGATGGTTATTCGACTGGCTAGTCAGCTGTTTAGTCGACTGGATATTCAGCTGGTTATTCGACTGACTACGTAGCTGGTTAGTCGACTGGCTACCTAGCCAGTTTTTCAAGTGGCTATCTAGCCAGGTAGTTGACTGTCTACCTAGCTGGTTAGTCGACTGGCTATCTAGCTGGTTAGTCGACTGCCTATCTAGTCGGTTAGTTGACTGGCTATCTAGTCAGTTATTTGATGGGTATCTAGCCGGTTACTTGATGGCTATCTAGTGGGTTTGTTGACTGCCCATCTAGCCGGTTAGCTGACTGGCTATCTAGCCAGTTAATTTACTGGCTACCTAGACGGTTAGTTGACTGGCTTTCTAGCCGGTTAGTTGGCTGGCTACCTTCACGGTTAGATGACTGACTATATAGCCGGTTAGTTGATTGGCTACCTAGCCTGTTAGTTGACTTACTATGTAGCTGGTTCATTGACGGACTACCTAGCAGTTTTTTTGACTGGTAGTCAGCGGTTAGTTGATTGGCTAACTAGCCGGTTTATCACCCGGCTAGTCAGCGGGTAGTTGACTGGCTACCTACCGGTTCGTCGTCTGGCTAGTCAATGGTTAGTTGACTGGCTACCTAGCCAGTTCGTCGACTGGTAGTCATGGTTAGTTGCCTGGCTACTAGCCCGTTTGCGATGGCTAGTAAGACAGTTAGTTGTTGGCTACCTTGCTGGTTCGTCAACTGGCTAGTCAGCCAGATAGTTGACTGGCTACATAGCCAGTTAGTTGACTGGCTATCTAGCCGGTTCGTTGACTGGCTACCTAGCCTGTGAGTTGTCTGGCAACCTAACTGGTTAGTTGACTTGCTAGTTGGCCATTTAGTTAACTGGCTACATAGCGGGTTTGTTGCCTGGCTAGTTAGCCAGTTATTTGACTGGCTACCTAACTGGTTACTTGACTGGCTAGTTAGTCGGTTAGTTGACTGGCCACCTAGCCCGTTAATGATTGGCTAGTTAGCCGGTTAGTTGACTGGCTACCTAGCCGGTTATTTGACTGGCTGGTTAGCCCTTTAGTTGACAGGCTACCTAGACAGTTAGTTGACTGGTGGTTAGCTGGTTAGTTGACTGGCTCCTACCCCGTTGTTACTGTCTACTTAGTCGGTTTGTTGACTGGCTACGTAGCTGGTTAGTTCATTGGCTACCTAGCCGATTAGTTGAATGCCTAGTTACCAGGTTAATTGACAGGCTACCTAGCCTTTTAATTGACTGACTAGTTAGCTGGTTAGTTGACTGGCTAACTAGATGGTTATTTGGCTGGCTACCTAGCCCGTTAGATGACTAACTAGGTGGCCGCTAGTTGATGGCTCCTACAGGTTCTTTGACTGGTACCTAGCAGTTAGTTGACTGGCTATGTGGTCGCTTCATTGACTGGCTACTGGCCGGTTAGTTGATGACTTGTTATCAGGTTATTTGACTGGCTACCTAGCCGGTTAAGATGGCTCCTTGAACGTTAGTTGATGATAGGGAGCCGTTCATTGAATGGCTACCTAGTCGGTTCATTGACCATACCTAAACGGTTATTACTGGTACCTAGTGTTATTTGACTGACCCTGCCCGTTGTTGACTGGATATATAGCCAGTTAGTTGACTGGCTATTGGTGCTTCATTTATGGTACCCAGCCCGGTTGTTGACAGTAGTTATCTGGTTATTTGACTGCTACCTGGGTAGTTTACTGGGGACCTAGAACTTAGTTGACTGGCTAGGTAGGGTTTGTTGAATGGTACCTAGCCGGTTCGTTGTGCTCCTAGATGGTTAGTTGATGGGGACCTAGTCGGTTTTTTGACTGGGGCATAGCCTGTTAGTTGATGGGTATTTTAAACCCGGTTTAAATTTACTGGCTAACTAGCCAGTTAGTTGACTGGCTAGTTAGCGATTATTTGCTGGCTACATTGCCAGTTAGTTTATGTATAGTTAGCCAGTTGTTGAGGCTACATAGTCAGTTAGTTGACTGGCTACCTAGCCCCGGGTTTGTTTAGGCTATTATGGTTAGTTGATGGCTTTTCTAGTTGTTGTTGGGGCCTAAGAATGTAGTTGACTGCTATCTAGCCGGTTTTGACGGTTGTTATACGTTTATTTTATTGTTAGTTAGTGGTTAGTTGATTGGGTATGTAGCGGGTTGTTGGCTGGTTAGGTTGCGGTAGGACTGGCTTTCTAGCCCTTTTGTTGACTTTTTGTTAGATGGTTAGTTTACTGGCTACCTGCAGCTAGGGACTGGCTATCTAGCTGGTTGTTGATGACTACCTAGCCGGTTAGTTTCCTGGCTACCAGCCAGTTGGGTTTACTGGTAATTAGCGGTTAGTTGTGGCTACCCAACCCATTATTTGATGGTGTTAGGGGTTTGTTTACTGGGTACCAACTGGTTATTTGACTGGCTGTTAGCGGTTAGTAGTTTGGATACCTAGCCGTTTAGTTTAAGGCCATTAGTCAGTTATTTGACTGGCTACCTAACAGGTTTGTTGACTGGTGTTACCGGTTAGTTGACTGGCTCCTAGCCCGCAGTTGCTGGCTAGTTAGCCAAGTAGTTGACACCTACCTAGCCAGTTAATTGACTGGCTAGTTAAAGGTTAGTTTATTGGCTACCCAGTCGGTTGTCGAATGGCTAGTCGCCCGTGAGTTGACTGATAAATTGCTGATCATCGACTGGTTAGTCAGCTGGTTAGTTGACTGTGTATCTAGCAGGTTCATCGAATGGGTAGTGAGCTGGTTAGTAGACTGGCTACCTGCCAGTTCGTCAGCTGGCTAGTCATCCAGTTAGTTGACTGGCTACCTAGCCCGTTCCCTGACGGCTATTCGCCTGTTAGTTGCCCGGCTACCCAGCCGGTTCGCGACCGCTATAGCCAGTTAGTGACGTCTTCCTAGTCAGTTTGTTCTGGTCCTAGTGGTTATTTGAGTGGCTATTCAGCCG
>JAPVLO010002039.1:0-45760 GCA_027257055.1 Cephalopachus bancanus
ACTTGCTTTCATTTTGAATACTATGAAGTTTCTCCCGTTGCCGTTTCCCTATGCTGCGAAATGCAGTCATTCTCCCTTTTGCCTTACTGAATAAGCGCAGATGACCTGTGTTAGGCTTGTTGTGAGGGTGCATCTTTCTTGGCAGACGGGTCTTGAACTGTGTGCTGCACTCTTTCAGGGTTTCAATGTTATTCTAACTTGGTGCATGCTCCAATACATGAGTCTCACAGTCGTCTTCTCATTTTCAGTTATGCTCTGCAGAGTTCTTCTGTTTGACCTAGGAAGACTTTAATCGGTCACGTATGGGAAAGTGCAGCTCAGTGGTGCCACAGGGTGGGCTATGGGAACTCCACAGTAGAGTAAGAATGCATGACATGGTGAATTCACTGGGTGTATTCTGAAATCTTTCTCTTTTTCAAATTTTTGTGTTGTAGGAAACACAATTGCTCCGCCAATCGCATTGACGAAAAAGAGCTGTCTGCCTTCCTTGTGCTTGTTTGAATGCGAATCTCCCTTGGAAAATGCTGTGTGAAAAGTGTGCTGCCCTGTCATTTACTGGCATTGAGTCCTCTAAGGCATTGGTGCATGGTTAGTTCCTGATTGTCACTTGTTCCCATTCATGTATATTACGCTCTCCATGGTGACTGCTTTGGCTGTGCGTCTCGTCAGCCTTTCACATTCAGGAAAGCTCAACTCCACTGGGCCACAATGCGTGATCTCAGACATTCACAGTTACTGGTGGGAAAGCGTTGTGTGTGCCCCGGGAGAATTCTGTATTATTGTTTCTTTATAGCTTTTCCTGTCCTGGGAAAACAATTGCACTGTGGATTGCTGTTGGGAATAGCCTCTTCTAGGCCTGTAGTGAATAGGCATCTTCCTTGGTGAAGTGTGTGCCAAATGTGTGCTGCAGTGTTATCTCATTGCTATGACTAGTATTCTTCATTGCTGCCTGCTGTAATACCTCATTCTCACTCTTTCCCCTTGATTTGTGTTCCTTCCCATAGAGGGCCTTTGCTTACGAGAGTGAAACGTCCGTGTTTCACGGATAGAACTCTGCGATACATAGTGCCCCAATGAGTGATATAAGTGCTCCCCAGTGACGAGCAGGAGAGCATTATTTGTTTATGGGGAGAATTCTAAATTGTGTTGCCCTATGGCATCGAAACCTAATAAGGACTACCAATGCTGTGCTGTTTTCATTTCTGAAGAAGCACGGAGAGCCTGTGTTAAACTGGTGGTGACGGTGGGACTTCCTGGGGACAGGCTATCCAAGCGTGCGCTGCACTGCTATTCATTGGCAGTCTGTATTAAGCTGGCTTTGTGCACGCTCTCATCCCTGATTCTCAGAGCGTCCCTGTGTATACACTATAGGAGTCAGGGACGTTGGTGACCAGAGTGCAACTCACGTGCAGCCCTGACTGGAACCAGATCTCCACAGCCATTGGTCACCAAGCAGGCTTCATTCACCGGTGAATGCTGAAAAGTTTCCTGTGTTTACACGGGCATCAAATACCGAATACAATGGCTCTGCGGATTCATTTGACAACAAGGCCCGAGAGCCTCTGTTTCGTTTCCGGAAAATAAGAGTCTTCCATGGGAGACATTCCTCAAAACTGCACGTCACTGAATGGGGCAACAACGATTATACTGGCTGTGTCTTTGGTGTGATACGTGATTCTCCCTGTTTCTCTTCAACGTACACCATACTACACTGAGTGCATATGCCTAGCAGAGCTGTATGAAATGTTTCCTGTATAAGAATGCCAACACGATGGTGCCACCCTGAGTGAAATGACCGATTCACTGTTACTTTTGGGAAAGCATTATTGGTTCACCTATTGAATTCTACAATTATTTTGATTTTACCTGTTCCTCTTCCATCCAAAGCAGTTGCTCCTCCGTTGGCATGTATGAGTAAGAGCTGACAAGCTTCGCTCCCTCGTTGTGAGTGTGTATCAGCTTGGGGAAAACGCCATGTCAAAGGTCTACTGCGTTGGTTTTTATTTGTTTGTAGTTTCTTCTTGCTGGGTGTACGGTGCAATAAATGATTCTCAAGGTACAGCTTGATTTATCATAGCAGAGCGATATGTCAATACTTCACATTTTGGAATGAGCATGTAAATTGTGCCACACACTGAGAAAAATGAGTGCTACACACTCACTTGTAGAAAAGCAGGACTTGCTTTCATTTTGAATACTATGAAGTTTTCTCCCGTTGCCGTTTCCCTATGCTGCGAAATGCAGTCATTCTCCCTTTTGCCTTACTGAATAAGCGCAGATGACCTGTGTTAGGCTTGTTGTGAGGGTGCATCTTTCTTGGCAGACGGGTCTTGAACTGTGTGCTGCACTCTTTCAGGGTTTTCAATGTTATTCTAACTTGGTGCATGCTCCAATACATGAGTCTCACAGTCGTCTTCTCATTTTCAGTTATGCTCTGCAGAGTTCTTCTGTTTGACCTAGGAAGACTTTAATCGGTCACGTATGGGAAAGTGCAGCTCAGTGGTGCCACAGGGTGGGCTATGGGAACTCCACAGTAGAGTAAGAATGCATGACATGGTGAATTCACTGGGTGTATTCTGAAATCTTTCTCTTTTTCAAATTTTTGTGTTGTAGGAAACACAATTGCTCCGCCAATCGCATTGACGAAAAAGAGCTGTCTGCCTTCCTTGTGCTTGTTTGGGAAAGCGAATCTCCCTTGGAAAATGCTGTGTGAAAAGTGTGCTGCCCTGTCATTTACTGGCAT
The DNA here is from genome assembly GCA_027257055.1 of Cephalopachus bancanus. Taxonomy (NCBI): domain Eukaryota; kingdom Metazoa; phylum Chordata; class Mammalia; order Primates; family Tarsiidae; genus Cephalopachus; species Cephalopachus bancanus. The sequence goes on from JAPVLO010002039.1 coordinate 2,744, forward strand.
TGAGTACTCTAAGGCATTGGTGCATGGTTAGTTCCTGATCGTCACTTGTTCCCATTCATGTATATTACGCTCTCCATGGTGACTGCTTTGGCTGTGCGTCTCGTCAGCCTTTCACATTCAGGAAAGCTCAACTCCACTGGGCCACAATGCGTGATCTCAGACATTCACAGTTACTGGTGGGAAAGCGTTATGTGTGCCCCGGGAGAATTCTGTATTATTGTTTCTTTATACCTTTTCCTGTCCTGGGAAAACAATTGCACTGTGGATTGCTGTTGGGAATAGCCTCTTCTAGGCCTGTAGTGAATAGGCATCTTCCTTGGTGAAGTGTGTGCCAAATGTGTGCTGCAGTGTTATCTCATTGCTATGACTAGTATTCTTCATTGCTGCCTGCTGTAATACCTCATTCTCACTCTTTCCCCTTGATTTGTGTTCCTTCCCATAGAGGGCCTTTGCTTACGAGAGTGAAACGTCCGTGTTTCACGGATAGAACTCTGCGATACATAGTGCCCCAAGAGTGATATAAGTGCTCCCCAGTGACGAGCAGGAGAGCATTATTTGTTTATGGGGAGAATTCTAAATTGTGTTGCCCTATGGCATCGAAACCTAATAAGGACTACCAATGCTGTGCTGTTTTCATTTCTGAAGAAGCACGGAGAGCCTGTGTTAAACTGGTGGTGACGGTGGGACTTCCTGGGGACAGGCTATCCAAGCGTGCGCTGCACTGCTATTCATTGGCAGTCTGTATTAAGCTGGCTTTGTGCACGCTCTCATCCCTGATTCTCAGAGCGTCCCTGTGTATACACTATAGGAGTCAGGGACGTTGGTGACAGAGTGCAACTCACGTGCTGCCCTCACTGGAACCAGATCTCCACAGCCATTGGTCACCAAGCAGGCTTCATTCACCGGTGAATGCTGAAAAGTTTCCTCTGTTTACACGGGCATCTAATACCGAATACAATGGCTCTGCGGATTCATTTGACAACAAGGCCCGAGAGCCTCTGTTTCGTTTCCGGAAAATAAGAGTCTTCCATGGGAGACATTCCTCAAAACTGCACGTCACTGAATGGGGCAACAACGATTATACTGGCTGTGTCTTTGGTGTGATACCTGATTCTCCCTGTTTCTCTTCAACGTACACCATACTACACTGAGTGCATATGCCTAGCAGAGCTGTATGAAATGTTTCCTGTATAAGAATGCCAACACGATGGTGCCACCCTGAGTGAAATGACCGATTCACTGTTACTTTTGGGAAAGCATTATTGGTTCACCTATTGAATTCTACAATTATTTTGATTTTACCTGTTCCTCTTCCATCCAAAGCAGTTGCTCCTCCGTTGGCATGTATGAGTAAGAGCTGACAAGCTTCGCTCCCTCGTTGTGAGTGTGTATCAGCTTGGGAACGCCATGTCAAAGGTCTACTGCGTTGGTTTTTATTTGCTTGTAGTCTTCTTCTTGCTGGGTGTACGGTGCAATAAATGATTCTCAAGGTACAGCTTGATTTATCATAGCAGAGCGATATGTCAATACTTCACATTTTGGAATGAGCATGTAAATTGTGCCACACACTGAGAAAAATGAGTGCTACACACTCACTTGTAGAAAAGCAGACTTGCTTTCATTTTGAATACTATGAAGTTTCTCCCGTTGCCGTTTCCCTATGCTGCGAAATGCAGTCATTCTCCCTTTTGCCTTACTGAATAAGCGCAGATGACCTGTGTTAGGCTTGTTGTGAGGGTGCATCTTTCTTGGCAGACGGGTCTTGAACTGTGTGCTGCACTCTTTCAGGGTTTTCAATGTTATTCTAACTTGGTGCATGCTCCAATACATGAGTCTCACAGTCGTCTTCTCATTTTCAGTTATGCTCTGCAGAGTTCTTCTGTTTGACCTAGGAAGACTTTAATCGGTCACGTATGGGAAAGTGCAGCTAAGTGGTGCCACAGGGTGGGCTATGGGAACTCCACAGTAGAGTAAGAATGCATGACATGGTGAATTCACTGGGTGTATTCTGAAATCTTTCTCTTTTTCAAATTTTTGTGTTGTAGGAAACACAATTGCTCCGCCAATCGCATTGACGAAAAAGAGCTGTCTGCCTTCCTTGTGCTTGTTTGAATGCGAATCTCCCTTGGAAAATGCTGTGTGAAAAGTGTGCTGCCCTGTCATTTACTGGCATTGAGTCCTCTAAGGCATTGGTGCATGTGTAGTTCCTGATTGTCACTTGTTCCCATTCATGTATATTACGCTCTCCATGGTGACTGCTTTGGCTGTGCGTCTCGTCAGCCTTTCACATTCAGGAAAGCTCAACTCCACTGGGCCACAATGCGTGATCTCAGACATTCACAGTTACTGGTGGGAAAGCGTTGTGTGTGCCCCGGGAGAATTCTTTGTTATTGTTTCTTTATAGCTTTTCCTGTCCTGGGAAAACAATTGCACTGTGGATTGCTGTTGGGAATAGCCTCTTCTAGGCCTGTAGTGAATAGGCATCTTCCTTGGTGAAGTGTGTGCCAAATGTGTGCTGCAGTGTTATCTCATTGCTATGACTAGTATTCTTCATTGCTGCCTGCTGTAATACCTCATTCTCACTCTTTCCCCTTGATTTGTGTTCCGTCCCTTAGAGGGCCTTTGCTTACGAGAGTGAAACGTCCGTGTTTCACGGATAGAACTCTGCGATACATAGTGCCCCAATGAGTGATATAAGTGCTCCCCAGTGACGAGCAGGAGAGCATTATTTGTTTATGGGGAGAATTCTAAATTGTTTTGCCCTATGGCATCGAAACCTAATAAGGACTACCAATGCTGTGCTGTTTTCATTTCTGAAGAAGCACGGAGAGCCTGTGTTAAACTGGTGGTGACGGTGGGACTTCCTGGGGACAGGCTATCCAAGCGTGCGCTGCACTGCTATTCATTGGCAGTCTGTATTAAGCTGGCTTTGTGCACGCTCTCATCCCTGATTCTCAGAGCGTCCCTGGTATACACTATAGTAGTCAGGGACGTTGGTGACCAGAGTGCAACCTCACGTGCAGCCCTGACTGGAACCAGGTCTCCACAGCCATTGGTCACCAAGCAGGCTTCATTCACCGGTGAATGCTGAAAAGTTTCCTCTGTTTACACGGGCATCAAATGCCGAATACAATGGCTCTGCGGGATTCATTTGACAACAAGGCCCGAGAGCCTCTGTTTCGTTTCCGGAAAATAAGAGTCTTCCATGGGAGACATTCCTCAAAACTGCACGTCACTGAATGGGGCAACAACGATTATACTGGCTGTGTCTTTGGTGTGATACGTGATTCTCCCTGTTTCTCTTCAACGTACACCATACTACACTGAGTGCATATGCCTAGCAGAGCTGTATGAAATGTTTCCTGTATAAGAATGCCAACACGATGGTGCCACCCTGAGTGAAATGACCGATTCACTGTTACTTTTGGGAAAGCATTATTGGTTCACCTATTGAATTCTACAATTATTTTGATTTTACCTGTTCCTCTTCCATCCAAAGCAGTTGCTCCTCCGTTGGCATGTATGAGTAAGAGCTGACAAGCTTCGCTCCCTCGTTGTGAGTGTGTATCAGCTTGGGAACGCCATGTCAAAGGTCTACTGCGTTGGTTTTTATTTGCTTGTAGTTTTCTTCTTGCTGGGTGTACGGTGCAATAAATGATTCTCAAGGTACAGCTTGATTTATCATAGCAGAGCGATATGTCAATACTTCACATTTTGGAATGAGCATGTAAATTGTGCCACACACTGAGAAAAATGAGTGCTACACACTCACTTGTAGAAAAGCAGACTTGCTTTCATTTTGAATACTATGAAGTTTCTCCCGTTGCCGTTTCCCTATGCTGCGAAATGCAGTCATTCTCCCTTTTGCCTTACTGAATAAGCGCAGATGACCTGTGTTAGGCTTGTTGTGAGGGTGCATCTTTCTTGGCAGACGGGTCTTGAACTGTGTGCTGCACTCTTTCAGGGTTTTCAATGTTATTCTAACTTGGTGCATGCTCCAATACATGAGTCTCACAGTCGTCTTCTCATTTTCAGTTATGCTCTGCAGAGTTCTTCTGTTTGACCTAGGAAGACTTTAATCGGTCACGTATGGGAAAGTGCAGCTAAGTGGTGCCACAGGGTGGGCTATGGGAACTCCACAGTAGAGTAAGAATGCATGACATGGTGAATTCACTGGGTGTATTCTGAAATCTTTCTCTTTTTCAAATTTTTGTGTTGTAGGAAACACAATTGCTCCTCCAATCGCATTGACGAAAAAGAGCTGTCTGCCTTCCTTGTGCTTGTTTGAATGCGAATCTCCCTTGGAAAATGCTGTGTGAAAAGTGTGCTGCCCTGTCATTTACTGGCATTGAGTACTCTAAGGCATTGGTGCATGGTTAGTTCCTGATCGTCACTTGTTCCCATTCATGTATATTACGCTCTCCATGGTGACTGCTTTGGCTGTGCGTCTCGTCAGCCTTTCACATTCAGGAAAGCTCAACTCCACTGGGCCACAATGCGTGATCTCAGACATTCACAGTTACTGGTGGGAAAGCGTTATGTGTGCCCCGGGAGAATTCTGTATTATTGTTTCTTTATACCTTTTCCTGTCCTGGGAAAACAATTGCACTGTGGATTGCTGTTGGGAATAGCCTCTTCTAGGCCTGTAGTGAATAGGCATCTTCCTTGGTGAAGTGTGTGCCAAATGTGTGCTGCAGTGTTATCTCATTGCTATGACTAGTATTCTTCATTGCTGCCTGCTGTAATACCTCATTCTCACTCTTTCCCCTTGATTTGTGTTCCGTCCCATAGAGGGCCTTTGCTTACGAGAGTGAAACGTCCGTGTTTCACGGATAGAACTCTGCGATACATAGTGCCCCAAAGAGTGATATAAGTGCTCCCCAGTGACGAGCAGGAGAGCATTATTTGTTTATGGGGAGAATTCTAAATTGTGTTGCCCTATGGCATCGAAACCTAATAAGGACTACCAATGCTGTGCTGTTTTCATTTCTGAAGAAGCACGGAGAGCCTGTGTTAAACTGGTGGTGACGGTGGGACTTCCTGGGGACAGGCTATCCAAGCGTGCGCTGCACTGCTATTCATTGGCAGTCTGTATTAAGCTGGCTTTGTGCACGCTCTCATCCCTGATTCTCAGAGCGTCCCTGCGTATACACTATAGGAGTCAGGGAGCGTTGGGTGACCAGAGTGCAACCTCACGTGCTGCCCTCACTGGAACCAGATCTCCACAGCCATTGGTCACCAAGCAGGCTTCATTCACCGGTGAATGCTGAAAAGTTTCCTCTGTTTACACGGGCATCAAATACCGAATACAATGGCTCTGCGGATTCATTTGACAACAAGGCCCGAGAGCCTCTGTTTCGTTTCCGGAAAATAAGAGTCTTCCATGGGAGACATTCCTCAAAACTGCACGTCACTGAATGGGGCAACAACGATTATACTGGCTGTGTCTTTGGTGTGATACGTGATTCTCCCTGTTTCTCTTCAACGTACACCATACTACACTGAGTGCATATGCCTAGCAGAGCTGTATGAAATGTTTCCTGTATAAGAATGCCAACACGATGGTGCCACCCTGAGTGAAATGACCGATTCACTGTTACTTTTGGGAAAGCATTATTGGTTCACCTATTGAATTCTACAATTATTTTGATTTTACCTGTTCCTCTTCCATCCAAAGCAGTTGCTCCTCCGTTGGCATGTATGAGTAAGAGCTGACAAGCTTCGCTCCCTCGTTGTGAGTGTGTATCAGCTTGGGAACGCCATGTCAAAGGTCTACTGCGTTGGTTTTTATTTGCTTGTAGTCTTCTTCTTGCTGGGTGTACGGTGCAATAAATGATTCTCAAGGTACAGCTTGATTTATCATAGCAGAGCGATATGTCAATACTTCACATTTTGGAATGAGCATGTAAATTGTGCCACACACTGAGAAAAATGAGTGCTACACACTCACTTGTAGAAAAGCAGGACTTGCTTTCATTTTGAATACTATGAAGTTTCTCCCGTTGCCGTTTCCCTATGCTGCGAAATGCAGTCATTCTCCCTTTTGCCTTACTGAATAAGCGCAGATGACCTGTGTTAGGCTTGTTGTGAGGGTGCATCTTTCTTGGCAGACGGGTCTTGAACTGTGTGCTGCACTCTTTCAGGGTTTTCAATGTTATTCTAACTTGGTGCATGCTCCAATACATGAGTCTCACAGTCGTCTTCTCATTTTCAGTTATGCTCTGCAGAGTTCTTCTGTTTGACCTAGGAAGACTTTAATCGGTCACGTATGGGAAAGTGCAGCTAAGTGGTGCCACAGGGTGGGCTATGGGAACTCCACAGTAGAGTAAGAATGCATGACATGGTGAATTCACTGGGTGTATTCTGAAATCTTTCTCTTTTTCAAATTTTTGTGTTGTAGGAAACACAATTGCTCCGCCAATCGCATTGACGAAAAAGAGCTGTCTGCCTTCCTTGTGCTTGTTTGAATGCGAATCTCCCTTGGAAAATGCTGTGTGAAAAGTGTGCTGCCCTGTCATTTACTGGCATTGAGTACTCTAAGGCATTGGTGCATGGTTAGTTCCTGATCGTCACTTGTTCCCATTCATGTATATTACGCTCTCCATGGTGACTGCTTTGGCTGTGCGTCTCGTCAGCCTTTCACATTCAGGAAAGCTCAACTCCACTGGGCCACAATGCGTGATCTCAGACATTCACAGTTACTGGTGGGAAAGCGTTATGTGTGCCCCGGGAGAATTCTGTATTATTGTTTCTTTATAGCTTTTCCTGTCCTGGGAAAACAATTGCACTGTGGATTGCTGTTGGGAATAGCCTCTTCTAGGCCTGTAGTGAATAGGCATCTTCCTTGGTGAAGTGTGTGCCAAATGTGTGCTGCAGTGTTATCTCATTGCTATGACTAGTATTCTTCATTGCTGCCTGCTGTAATACCTCATTCTCACTCTTTCCCCTTGATTTGTGTTCCGTCCCATAGAGGGCCTTTGCTTACGAGAGTGAAACGTCCGTGTTTCACGGATAGAACTCTGCGATACATAGTGCCCCAAGAGTGATATAAGTGCTCCCCAGTGACGAGCAGGAGAGCATTATTTGTTTATGGGGAGAATTCTAAATTGTGTTGCCCTATGGCATCGAAACCTAATAAGGACTACCAATGCTGTGCTGTTTTCATTTCTGAAGAAGCACGGAGAGCCTGTGTTAAACTGGTGGTGACGGTGGGACTTCCTGGGGACAGGCTATCCAAGCGTGCGCTGCACTGCTATTCATTGGCAGTCTGTATTAAGCTGGCTTTGTGCACGCTCTCATCCCTGATTCTCAGAGCGTCCCTGTGTATACACTATAGGAGTCAGGGAGCGTTGGGTGACCAGAGTGCAACCTCACGTGCTGCCCTCACTGGAACCAGATCTCCACAGCCATTGGTCCCCAAAGCAGGCTTCATTCACCGGGGAATGCTGAAAAGTTTCCTCTGTTTACACGGGGATCAAATACCGAATACAATGGCTCTGCGGATTCATTTGACAACAAGGCCCCAGAGCCTCTGTTTCGTTTCCCGGGAAAAAAAGAGTCTTCCATGGGAGAAATTTCCCCAAAACTGCACGTCACTGAATGGGGCAACAACGATTATACTGGCTGTGTCTTTGGTGTGATACGTGATTCTCCCTGTTTCTCTTCAACGTACACCCTACTACACTGAGTGCATATGCCTAGCAGAGCTGTATGAAATGTTTCCTGTATAAGAATGCCAACACGATGGTGCCACCCCGAGTGAAATGACCGATTCACTGTTACTTTTGGGAAAGCATTATTGGTTCACCTATTGAATTTTACAATTATTTTTATTTTACCCGTTCCTCTTCCATCCAAAGCAGTTGCTCCTCCGTTGGCATGTATGAGTAAGAGCTGACAAGCTTCGCTCCCCCGTTGTGAGTGTGTATCAGCTTGGGAACGCCATGTCAAAGGTCTACTGCGTTGGTTTTTATTTGCTTGTAGTCTTCTTCTTGCTGGGTGTACGGTGCAATAAATGATTCTCAAGGTACAGCTTGATTTATCATAGCAGAGCGATATGTCAATACTTCACATTTTGGAATGAGCATGTAAATTGTGCCACACACTGAGAAAAATGAGTGCTACACACTCACTTGTAGAAAAGCAGACTTGCTTTCATTTTGAATACTATGAAGTTTCTCCCGTTGCCGTTTCCCTATGCTGCGAAATGCAGTCATTCTCCCTTTTGCCTTACTGAATAAGCGCAGATGACCTGTGTTAGGCTTGTTGTGAGGGTGCATCTTTCTTGGCAGACGGGTCTTGAACTGTGTGCTGCACTCTTTCAGGGTTTTCAATGTTATTCTAACTTGGTGCATGCTCCAATACATGAGTCTCACAGTCGTCTTCTCATTTTCAGTTATGCTCTGCAGAGTTCTTCTGTTTGACCTAGGAAGACTTTAATCGGTCACGTATGGGAAAGTGCAGCTAAGTGGTGCCACAGGGTGGGCTATGGGAACTCCACAGTAGAGTAAGAATGCATGACATGGTGAATTCACTGGGTGTATTCTGAAATCTTTCTCTTTTTCAAATTTTTGTGTTGTAGGAAACACAATTGCTCCTCCAATCGCATTGACGAAAAAGAGCTGTCTGCCTTCCTTGTGCTTGTTTGGAATGCGAATCTCCCTTGGAAAATGCTGTGTGAAAAGTGTGCTGCCCTGTCATTTACTGGCATTGAGTACTCTAAGGCATTGGTGCATGGTTAGTTCCTGATCGTCACTTGTTCCCATTCATGTATATTACGCTCTCCATGGTGACTGCTTTGGCTGTGCGTCTCGTCAGCCTTTCACATTCAGGAAAGCTCAACTCCACTGGGCCACAATGCGTGATCTCAGACATTCACAGTTACTGGTGGGAAAGCGTTATGTGTGCCCCGGGAGAATTCTGTATTATTGTTTCTTTATACCTTTTCCTGTCCTGGGAAAACAATTGCACTGTGGATTGCTGTTGGGAATAGCCTCTTCTAGGCCTGTAGTGAATAGGCATCTTCCTTGGTGAAGTGTGTGCCAAATGTGTGCTGCAGTGTTATCTCATTGCTATGACTAGTATTCTTCATTGCTGCCTGCTGTAATACCTCATTCTCACTCTTTCCCCTTGATTTGTGTTCCGTCCCATAGAGGGCCTTTGCTTACGAGAGTGAAACGTCGTGTTTCACGGATAGAACTCTGCGATACATAGTGCCCCAAAGAGTGATATAAGTGCTCCCCAGTGACGAGCAGGAGAGCATTATTTGTTTATGGGGAGAATTCTAAATTGTGTTGCCCTATGGCATCGAAACCTAATAAGGACTACCAATGCTGTGCTGTTTTCATTTCTGAAGAAGCACGGAGAGCCTGTGTTAAACTGGTGGTGACGGTGGGACTTCCTGGGGACAGGCTATCCAAGCGTGCGCTGCACTGCTATTCATTGGCAGTCTGTATTAAGCTGGCTTTGTGCACGCTCTCATCCCTGATTCTCAGAGCGTCCCTGCGTATACACTATAGAGTCAGGGAGCGTTGGGTGACCAGAGTGCAACCTCACGTGCTGCCCTCACTGGAACCAGATCTCCACAGCCATTGGTCACCAAGCAGGCTTCATTCACCGGTGAATGCTGAAAAGTTTCCTCTGTTTAAACGGGCATCAAATACCGAATACAATGGCTCTGCGGATTCATTTGACAACAAGGCCCGAGAGCCTCTGTTTCGTTTCCGGAAAATAAGAGTCTTCCATGGGAGACATTCCTCAAAACTGCACGTCACTGAATGGGGCAACAACGATTATACTGGCTGTGTCTTTGGTGTGATACGTGATTCTCCCTGTTTCTCTTCAACGTACACCATACTACACTGAGTGCATATGCCTAGCAGAGCTGTATGAAATGTTTCCTGTATAAGAATGCCAACACGATGGTGCCACCCTGAGTGAAATGACCGATTCACTGTTACTTTTGGAAAGCATTATTGGTTCACCTATTGAATTCTACAATGTTTTTGATTTTACCTGTTCCTCTTCCATCCAAAGCAGTTGCTCCTCCGTTGGCATGTATGAGTAAGAGCTGACAGGCTTCGCTCCCTCGTTGTGTGTGTGTATCAGCTTGGGAAACGCCATGTCAAAGGTCTACTGCGTTGGTTTTTTATTTGCTGGTAGTTTTCTTCTTGCTTGGTGTACGGTAATAAATGATTCTCAAGGTACAGCTTGATTTATCATAGCAGAGCGATATGTCAATACTTCACATTTTGGAATGAGCATGTAAATTGTGCCACACACTGAGAAAAATGAGTGCTACACACTCACTTGTAGAAAAGCAGTACTTGCTTTCGTTTTGAATACTATGAAGTTTTTCCCGTTGCCGTTTCCCTATGCTGCGAAATGCAGTCATTCTCCCTTTTGCCTTACTGAATAAGCGCAGAGACCCTGTGTTAGGCTTGTTGTGAGGGTGCATCTTTCTTGGGAGACGGTCTTGAACTGTGTGCTGCACTCTTTCAGGTTATCAATGTTATTCTAACTTGGTGCATGCTCCAATACATGAGTCTCACAGTCGTCTTCTCATTTTCAGTTATGCTCTGCAGAGTTCTTCTGTTTGACCTAGGAAGACTTTAATCGGTCACGTATGGGAAAGTGCAGCTAAGTGGTGCCACAGGGTGGGCTATGGGAACTCCACAGTAGAGTAAGAATGCATGACATGGTGAATTCACTGGGTGTATTCTGAAATCTTTCTCTTTTTCAAATTTTTGTGTTGTAGGAAACACAATTGCTCCTCCAATCGCATTGACGAAAAAGAGCTGTCTGCCTTCCTTGTGCTTGTTTGAATGCGAATCTCCCTTGGAAAATGCTGTGTGAAAAGTGTGCTGCCCTGTCATTTACTGGCATTGAGTCCTCTAAGGCATTGGTGCATGGTACTTCCTGATTGTCACTTGTTCCCCTTCATGTATATTACGCTCTCCATGGTGACTGCTTTGGCTGTGCGTCTCGTCAGCCTTTCACATTCAGGAAAGCTCAACTCCACTGGCCACAATGCGTGATCTCAGACATTCACAGTTACTGGTGGGAAAGCGTTGTGTGTGCCCCGGAGAATTCTTTGTTATTGTTTCTTTATAGCTTTTCCTGTCCTGGGAAAACAATTGCACTGTGGATTGCTGTTGGGAATAGCCTCTTCTAGGCCTGTAGTGAATAGGCATCTTCCTTGGTGAAGTGTGTGCCAAATGTGTGCTGCAGTGTTATCTCATTGCTATGACTAGTATTCTTCATTGCTGCCTGCTGTAATACCTCATTCTCACTCTTTCCCCTTGATTTGTGTTCCGTCCCTTAGAGGGCCTTTGCTTACGAGAGTGAAACGTCCGTGTTTCACGGATAGAACTCTGCGATACAAGTGCCCCAATGAGTGATATAAGTGCTCCCCAGTGACGAGCAGGAGAGCATTATTTGTTTATGGGGAGAATTCTAAATTGTTTTTCCCTATGGCATCGAAACCTAATAAGGACTACCAATGCTGTGCCGTTTTCATTTCTGAAGAAGCACGGAGAGCCTGTGTTAAACTGGTGGTGACGGTGGGACTTCCTGGGGACAGGCTATCCAAGCGTGCGCTGCACTGCTATTCATTGGCAGTCTGTATTAAGCTGGCTTTGTGCACGCTCTCATCCCTGATTCTCAGAGCGTCCCTGTGTATACACTATAGTAGTCAGGGACCGTTGGTGAGCAGAGTGCAACTTCACGTGCAGCCCTGACTGGAACCAGGTCTCCACAGCCATTGGTGACCAAGCAGGCTTCATTCACCGGTGAATGCTGAAAAGTTTCCTGTTTTTGGGCATCTAATGCCGAATACAATGGCTCTGCGGGTTCATTTGACAACAAGGCCCGAGAGCCTCTGTTTCGTTTCCGGAAAATAAGAGTCTTCCATGGGAGACATTCCTCAAAACTGCACGTCACTGAATGGGGCAACAACGATTATACTGGCTGTGTCTTTGGTGTGATACCTGATTCTCCCTGTTTCTCTTCAACGTACACCATACTACACTGAGTGCATATGCCTAGCAGAGCTGTATGAAATGTTTCCTGTATAAGAATGCCAACACGATGGTGCCACCCTGAGTGAAATGACCGATTCACTGTTACTTTTGGGAAAGCATTATTGGTTCACCTATTGAATTCTACAATTATTTTGATTTTACCTGTCCTCTTCCATCCAAAGCAGTTGCTCCTCCGTTGGCATGTATGAGTAAGAGCTGACAAGCTTCGCTCCCTCGTTGTGAGTGTGTATCAGCTTGGGAACGCCATGTCAAAGGTCTACTGCGTTGGTTTTTATTTGCTGTAGTCTTCTTCTTGCTGGGTGTACGGTGCAATAAATGATTCTCAAGGTACAGCTTGATTTATCATAGCAGAGCGATATGTCAATACTTCACATTTTGGAATGAGCATGTAAATTGTGCCACACACTGAGAAAAATGAGTGCTACACACTCACTTGTAGAAAAGCAGGACTTGCTTTCATTTTGAATACTATGAAGTTTTCCCGTTGCCGTTTCCCTATGCTGCGAAATGCAGTCATTCTCCCTTTTGCCTTACTGAATAAGCGCAGATGACCTGTGTTAGGCTTGTTGTGAGGGTGCATCTTTCTTGGCAGACGGGTCTTGAACTGTGTGCTGCACTCTTTCAGGGTTTTCAATGTTATTCTAACTTGGTGCATGCTCCAATACATGAGTCTCACAGTCGTCTTCTCATTTTCAGTTATGCTCTGCAGAGTTCTTCTGTTTGACCTAGGAAGACTTTAATCGGTCACGTATGGGAAAGTGCAGCTCAGTGGTGCCACAGGGTGGGCTATGGGAACTCCACAGTAGAGTAAGAATGCATGACATGGTGAATTCACTGGGTGTATTCTGAAATCTTTCTCTTTTTCAAATTTTGTGTTGTAGGAAACACAATTGCTCCGCCAATCGCATTGACGAAAAAGAGCTGTCTGCCTTCCTTGTGCTTGTTTGAATGCGAATCTCCCTTGGAAAATGCTGTGTGAAAAGTGTGCTGCCCTGTCATTTACTGGCATTGAGTACTCTAAGGCATTGGTGCATGGTTAGTTCCTGATCGTCACTTGTTCCCATTCATGTATATTACGCTCTCCATGGTGACTGCTTTGGCTGTGCGTCTCGTCAGCCTTTCACATTCAGGAAAGCTCAACTCCACTGGGCCACAATGCGTGATCTCAGACATTCACAGTTACTGGTGGGAAAGCGTTGTGTGTGCCCCGGAGAATTCTGTTTATTGTTTCTTTATACCTTTTCCTGTCCTGGGAAAACAATTGCACTGTGGATTGCTGTTGGGAATAGCCTCTCTAGGCCTGTAGTGAATAGGCATCTTCCTTGGTGAAGTGTGTGCCAAATGTGTGCTGCAGTGTTATCTCATTGCTATGACTAGTATTCTTCATTGCTGCCTGCTGTAATACCTCATTCTCACTCTTTCCCCTTGATTTGTGTTCCGTCCCATAGAGGGCCTTTGCTTACGAGAGTGAAACGTCCGTGTTTCACGATAGAACTCTGCGATACATAGTGCCCCAAAGAGTGATATAAGTGCTCCCCAGTGACGAGCAGGAGAGCATTATTTGTTTATGGGGAGAATTCTAAATTGTGTTGCCCTATGGCATCGAAACCTAATAAGGACTACCAATGCTGTGCTGTTTTCATTTCTGAAGAAGCACGGAGAGCCTGTGTTAAACTGGTGGTGACGGTGGGACTTCCTGGGGACAGGCTATCCAAGCGTGCGCTGCACTGCTATTCATTGGCAGTCTGTATTAAGCTGGCTTTGTGCACGCTCTCATCCCTGATTCTCAGAGCGTCCCTGCGTATACACTATAGTAGTCAGGGAGCGTTGGGTGACCAGAGTGCAACCTCACGTGCTGCCCTGACTGGAACCAGATCTCCACAGCCATTGGTCACCAAGCAGGCTTCATTCACCGGTGAATGCTGAAAAGTTTCCTCTGTTTACACGGGCATCAAATACCGAATACAATGGCTCTGCGGATTCATTTGACAACAAGGCCCGAGAGCCTCTGTTTCGTTTCCGGAAAATAAGAGTCTTCCATGGGAGACATTCCTCAAAACTGCACGTCACTGAATGGGGCAACAACGATTATACTGGCTGTGTCTTTGGTGTGATACTGATTCTCCCTGTTTCTCTTCAACGTACATCATACTACACTGAGTGCATATGCCTAGCAGAGCTGTATGAAATGTTTCCTGTATAAGAATGCCAACACGATGGTGCCACCCTGAGTGAAATGACCGATTCACTGTTACTTTTGGGAAAGCATTATTGGTTCACCTATTGAATTCTACAATGTTTTGATTTTACCTGTTCCTCTTCCATCCAAAGCAGTTGCTCCTCCGTTGGCATGTATGAGTAAGAGCTGACAGGCTTCGCTCCCTCGTTGTGAGTGTGTATCAGCTTGGGAAACGCCATGTCAAAGGTCTACTGCGTTGGTTTTTATTTGCTGTAGTTTTCTTCTTGCTTGGTGTACGGTGTAATAAATGATTCTCAAGGTACAGCTTGATTTATCATAGCAGAGCGATATGTCAATACTTCACATTTTGGAATGAGCATGTAAATTGTGCCACACACTGAGAAAAATGAGTGCTACACACACTCACTTGTAGAAAAGCAGTACTTGCTTTCGTTTTGAATACTATGAAGTTTTTCCCGTTGCCGTTTCCCTATGCTGCGAAATGCAGTCATTCTCCCTTTTGCCTTGCTGAATAAGCGCAGATGCCTGTGTTAGGCTTGTTGTGAGGGTGCATCTTTCTTGGCAGACGGGTCTTGAACTGTGTGCTGCACTCTTTCAGGGTTATCAATGTTATTCTAACTTGGTGCATGCTCCAATACATGAGTCTCACAGTCGTCTTCTCATTTTCAGTTATGCTCTGCAGAGTTCTTCTGTTTGACCTAGGAAGACTTTAATCGGTCACGTATGGAAAGTGCAGCTCAAGTGGTGCCACAGGGTGGGCTATGGGAACTCCACAGTAGAGTAAGAATGCATGACATGGTGAATTCACTGGGTGTATTCTGAAATCTTTCTCTTTTTCAAATTTTTGTGTTGTAGGAAACACAATTGCTCCTCCAATCGCATTGACGAAAAAGAGCTGTCTGCCTTCCTTGTGCTTGTTTTGAATGCGAATCTCCCTTGGAAAATGCTGTGTGAAAAGTGTGCTGCCCTGTCATTTACTGGCATTGAGTACTCTAAGGCATTGGTATGCTGTACTTCCTGATTGTCACTTGTTCCCCTTCATGTATATTACGCTCTCCATGGTGACTGCTTTGGCTGTGCGTCTCGTCAGCCTTTCACATTCAGGAAAGCTCAACTCCACTGGGCCACAATGCGTGATCTCAGACATTCACAGTTACTGGTGGGAAAGCGTTGTGTGTGCCCCGGGAGAATTCTTTGTTATTGTTTCTTTATAGCTTTTCCTGTCCTGGGAAAACAATTGCACTGTGGATTGCTGTTGGGAATAGCCTCCTAGGGCTGTAGTGAATAGGCATCTTCCTTGGTGAAGTGTGTGCCAAATGTGTGCTGCAGTGTTATCTCATTGCTATGACTAGTATTCTTCATTGCTGCCTGCTGTAATACCTCATTCTCACTCTTTCCCCTTGATTTGTGTTCCTTCCTTAGAGGGCCTTTGCTTACGAGAGTGAAACGTCCGTGTTTCACGGATAGAACTCTGCGATACAAAGTGCCCAATGAGTGATATAAGTGCTCCCCAGTGACGAGCAGGAGAGCATTATTTGTTTATGGGGAGAATTCTAAATTGTTTTCCCTATGGCATCGAAACCTAATAGGACTACCAATGCTGTGCCGTTTTCATTTCTGAAGAAGCACGGAGAGCCTGTGTTAAACTGGTGGTGACGGTGGGACTTCCTGGGGACAGGCTATCCAAGCGTGCGCTGCACTGCTATTCATTGGCAGTCTGTATTAAGCTGGCTTTGTGCACGCTCTCATCCCTGATTTCAGAGCGTCCCTGTGTATACACTATAGTAGTCAGGGACCGTTTGGTGAGCAGAGTGCAACTTCACGTGCAGCCCTGACTGGAACCAGGTCTCCACAGCCATTGGTGACCAAGCAGGCTTCATTCACCGGTGAATGCTGAAAAGTTTCCTGTGTTTAAACGGGCATCTAATGCCGAATACAATGGCTCTGCGGGTTCATTTGCCAACAAGGCCCGAGAGCCTCTGTTTCGTTTCCGGAAAATAAGAGTCTTCCATGGGAGACATTCCTCAAAACTGCACGTCACTGAATGGGGCAACAACGATTATACTGGCTGTGTCTTTGGTGTGATACCTGATTCTCTCCTGTTTCTCTTCAACGTACATCATACTACACTGAGTGCATATGCCTAGCAGAGCTGTATGAAATGTTTCCTGTATAAGAATGCCAACACGATGGTGCCACCCTGAGTGAAATGACCGATTCACTGTTACTTTTGGGAAAGCATTATTGGTTCACCTATTGAATTCTACAATGTTTTGATTTTACCTGTTCCTCTTCCATCCAAAGCAGTTGCTCCTCCGTTGGCATTATGAGTAAGAGCTGACAGGCCTCGCTCCCTCGTTGTGAGTGTGTATCAGCTTGGGAAACGCCATGTCAAAGGTCTACTGCGTTGGTTTTTATTTGCTGGTAGTTTTCTTCTTGCTGGTGTACGGTGTAATAAATGATTCTCAAGGTACAGCTTGATTTATCATAGCAGAGCGATATGTCAATACTTCACATTTTGGAATGAGCATGTAAATTGTGCCACACATGAGAAAAATGAGTGCTACACACTCACTTGTAGAAAAGCAGTACTTGCTTTCGTTTTGAATACTATGAAGTTTTCCCCGTTGCCGTTTCCCTATGCTGCGAAATGCAGTCATTCTCCCTTTTGCCTTTGCTGAATAAGCGCAGACGGCCTGTGTTAGGCTTGTTGTGAGGGTGCATCTTTCTTGGGTCTTGATGAAGACACACGGGTCTTCAACTGTGTGCTGCACTCTTTCAGGGTTATCAATGTTATTCTAACTTGGTGCATGCTCCAATACATGAGTCTCACAGTCGTCTTCTCATTTTCAGTTATGCTCTGCAGAGTTCTTCTGTTTGACCTAGGAAGACTTTAATCGGTCACGTATGGGAAAGTGCAGCTCAGTGCCACAGGGTGGGCTATGGGAACTCCACAGTAGAGTAAGAATGCATGACATGGTGAATTCACTGGGTGTATTCTGAAATCTTTCTCTTTTTCAAATTTTTGTGTTGTAGGAAACACAATTGCTCCGCCAATCGCATTGACGAAAAGAGCTGTCTGCCTTCATTGTGTTTGTTTGAATGCGAATCTCCCTTGGAAAATGCTGTGTGAAAAGTGTCCTGTCCTGTCGTTTACTGGCATTGAGTCCTCTAAGTCATTGGTGCATGCTGTACTTCCTGATTGTCACTTGTTCCCCTTCATGTATATTACGATCTCCATGGTGACTGCTTTGGCTGTGCGTCTCATCAGCCTTTCACATTCAGGAAAGCTCAACTCCACTGGGCCACAATGCGTGATCTCAGACATTCACAGTTACTGCTGGGAAAGCGTTGTGTGTGCCCCGAGAGAATTCTTTGTTATTGTTTCTTTATACTTTTCCTGTCCTGGGAAAACAATTGCACTGTGGATTGCTGTTGGGAATAGCCTCTCCTAGGGCTGTAGTGAATAGGCATCTTCCTTGGTGAAGTGTGTGCCAAATGTGTGCTGCAGTGTTATCTCATTGCTATGACTAGTATTCTTCATTGCTGCCTGCTGTAATACCTCATTCTCACTCTTTCCCCTTGATTTGTGTTCCTTCCTTAGAGGGCCTTTGCTTACGAGAGTGAAACGTGCGTGTTTCACGGATAGAACTCTGCGATACAATCGCCCCAATGAGTGATATAAGTGCTCCCCAGTGACGAGCAGGAGAGCATTATTTGTTTATGGGGAGAATTCTAAATTGTTTTTCCCTATGGCATCGAAACCTAATAGGGACTACCAATGCTGTGCCGTTTTCATTTCTGAAGAAGCACGGAGAGCCTGTGTTAAACTGGTGGTGACGGTGGGACTTCCTGGGGACAGGCTATCCAAGCGTGCGCTGCACTGCTATTCATTGGCAGTCTGTATTAAGCTGGCTTTGTGCACGCTCTCATCCCTGATTCTCAGAGCGTCCCTGTGTATCCACTATAGTAGTCAGGGACCTTTGGTGAGCAGAGTGCAACTTCACGTGCAGCCCTGACTGGAACCAGGTCTCCACAGCCATTGGAGAACAAGCAGGCTTCATTCACCGGTGAATGCTGAAAAGTTTCCTGTGTTTAAACGGGCATCTAATGCCGAATACAATGGCTCTGCGGGTTCATTTGACAACAAGGCCCGAGAGCCTCTGTTTCGTTTCCGGAAAATAAGAGTCTTCCATGGGAGACATTCCTCAAAACTGCACGTCACTGAATGGGGCAACAACG
Source organism: Cephalopachus bancanus (assembly GCA_027257055.1). Taxonomy (NCBI): domain Eukaryota; kingdom Metazoa; phylum Chordata; class Mammalia; order Primates; family Tarsiidae; genus Cephalopachus; species Cephalopachus bancanus. Next base: position 21,227 of record JAPVLO010002039.1, read on the forward strand.
ATTATACTGGCTGTGTCTTTGGTGTGATACGTGATTCTCCCTGTTTCTCTTCAACGTACACCATACTACACACTGAGTGCATATGCCTAGCAGAGCTGTATGAAATGTTTCCTGTATAAGAATGCCAACACGATGGTGCCACCCTGAGTGAAATGACCGATTCACTGTTACTTTTGGGAAAGCATTATTGGTTCACCTATTGAATTCTACAATTATTTTGATTTTACCTGTTCCTCTTCCATCCAAAGCAGTTGCTCCTCCGTTGGCATGTATGAGTAAGAGCTGACAAGCTTCGCTCCCTCGTTGTGAGTGTGTATCAGCTTGGGAACGCCATGTCAAAGGTCTACTGCGTTGGTTTTTATTTGCTTGTAGTCTTCTTCTTGCTGGGTGTACGGTGCAATAAATGATTCTCAAGGTACAGCTTGATTTATCATAGCAGAGCGATATGTCAATACTTCACATTTTGGAATGAGCATGTAAATTGTGCCACACACTGAGAAAAATGAGTGCTACACACTCACTTGTAGAAAAGCAGGACTTGCTTTCATTTTGAATACTATGAAGTTTCTCCCGTTGCCGTTTCCCTATGCTGCGAAATGCAGTCATTCTCCCTTTTGCCTTACTGAATAAGCGCAGATGACCTGTGTTAGGCTTGTTGTGAGGGTGCATCTTTCTTGGCAGACGGGTCTTGAACTGTGTGCTGCACTCTTTCAGGGTTTTCAATGTTATTCTAACTTGGTGCATGCTCCAATACATGAGTCTCACAGTCGTCTTCTCATTTTCAGTTATGCTCTGCAGAGTTCTTCTGTTTGACCTAGGAAGACTTTAATCGGTCACGTATGGGAAAGTGCAGCTAAGTGGTGCCACAGGGTGGGCTATGGGAACTCCACAGTAGAGTAAGAATGCATGACATGGTGAATTCACTGGGTGTATTCTGAAATCTTTCTCTTTTTCAAATTTTTGTGTTGTAGGAAACACAATTGCTCCTCCAATCGCATTGACGAAAAAGAGCTGTCTGCCTTCCTTGTGCTTGTTTGGAATGCGAATCTCCCTTGGAAAATGCTGTGTGAAAAGTGTGCTGCCCTGTCATTTACTGGCATTGAGTACTCTAAGGCATTGGTGCATGGTTAGTTCCTGATCGTCACTTGTTCCCATTCATGTATATTACGCTCTCCATGGTGACTGCTTTGGCTGTGCGTCTCGTCAGCCTTTCACATTCAGGAAAGCTCAACTCCACTGGGCCACAATGCGTGATCTCAGACATTCACAGTTACTGGTGGGAAAGCGTTATGTGTGCCCCGGGAGAATTCTGTATTATTGTTTCTTTATACCTTTTCCTGTCCTGGGAAAACAATTGCACTGTGGATTGCTGTTGGGAATAGCCTCTCCTAGGCCTGTAGTGAATAGGCATCTTCCTTGGTGAAGTGTGTGCCAAATGTGTGCTGCAGTGTTATCTCATTGCTATGACTAGTATTCTTCATTGCTGCCTGCTGTAATACCTCATTCTCACTCTTTCCCCTTGATTTGTGTTCCGTCCCATAGAGGGCCTTTGCTTACGAGAGTGAAACGTCCGTGTTTCACGGATAGAACTCTGCGATACATAGTGCCCCAAAGAGTGATATAAGTGCTCCCCAGTGACGAGCAGGAGAGCATTATTTGTTTATGGGGAGAATTCTAAATTGTGTTGCCCTATGGCATCGAAACCTAATAAGGACTACCAATGCTGTGCTGTTTTCATTTCTGAAGAAGCACGGAGAGCCTGTGTTAAACTGGTGGTGACGGTGGGACTTCCTGGGGACAGGCTATCCAAGCGTGCGCTGCACTGCTATTCATTGGCAGTCTGTATTAAGCTGGCTTTGTGCACGCTCTCATCCCTGATTCAGAGCGTCCCTGTGTATACACTATAGTAGTCAGGGACCGTTGGGTGAGCAGAGTGCAACTTCACGTGCTGCCCTCACTGGAACCAGTCTCCACAGCCATTGGTCACCAAGCAGGCTTCATTCACCGGTGAATGCTGAAAAGTTTCCTGTGTTTAAACGGGCATCAATGCCGAATACAATGGCTCTGCGGGTTCATTTGACAACAAGGCCCGAGAGCCTCTGTTTCGTTTCCGGAAAATAAGAGTCTTCCATGGGAGACATTCCTCAAAACTGCACGTCACTGAATGGGGCAACAACGATTATACTGGCTGTGTCTTTGGTGTGATACCTGATTCTCCCTGTTTCTCTTCAACGTACATCATACTACACTGAGTGCATATGCCTAGCAGAGCTGTATGAAATGTTTCCTGTATAAGAATGCCAACACGATGGTGCCACCCTGAGTGAAATGACCGATTCACTGTTACTTTTGGGAAAGCATTATTGGTTCACCTATTGAATTCTACAATGTTTTTGATTTTACCTGTTCCTCTTCCATCCAAAGCAGTTGCTCCTCCGTTGGCATGTATGAGTAAGAGCTGACAGGCTTCGCTCCCTCGTTGTGAGTGTGTATCAGCTTGGAAACGCCATGTCAAAGGTCTACTGCGTTGTTTTTTATTTGCTGTAGTTTTCTTCTTGCTGGGTGTACGGTGTAATAAATGATTCTCAAGGTACAGCTTGATTTATCATAGCAAGAGCGATATGTCAATACTTCACATTTTGGAATGAGCATGTAAATTGTGCCACACACTGAGAAAAATGAGTGCTACACACTCACTTGTAGAAAAGCAGTACTTGCTTTCGTTTTGAATACTATGAAGTTTTCCCGTTGCCGTTTCCCTATGCTGCGAAATGCAGTCATTCTCCCTTTGCCTTGCTGAATAAGCGCAGACGGCCTGTGTTAGGCTTGTTGTGAGGGTGCATCTTTCTTGGGAGACGGGTCTTCAACTGTGTGCTGCACTCTTTCAGGGATATCAATGTTATTCTAACTTGGTGCATGCTCCAATACATGAGTCTCACAGTCGTCTTCTCATTTTCAGTTATGCTCTGCAGAGTTCTTCTGTTTGACCTAGGAAGACTTTAATCGGTCACGTATGGGAAAGTGCAGCTCAGTGGTGCCACAGGTGGGCTATGGGAACTCCACAGTAGAGTAAGAATGCATGACATGGTGAATTCACTGGGTGTATTCTGAAATCTTTCTCTTTTTCAAATTTTTGTGTTGTAGGAAACACAATTGCTCCGCCAATTGCATTCACGATAAAGAGCTGTCTGCCTTCATTGTGTTTGTTTGAATGCGAATCTCCCTTGGAAAATGCTGTGTGAAAAGTGTCCTGTCCTGTCGTTTACTGGCATTGAGTCCTCTAAGTCATTGGTGCATGCTGTACTTCCTGATTGTCACTTGTTCCCCTTCATGTATATTACGATCTCCATGGTGACTGCTTTGGCTGTGCGTCTCATCAGCCTTTCACATTCAGGAAAGCTCAACTCCACTGGGCCACAATGCGTGATCTCAGACATTCACAGTTACTGCTGGGAAAGCGTTGTGTGTGCCCCGAGAGAATTCTTTGTTATTGTTTCTTTATAGCTTTTCCTGTCCTGGGAAAACAATTGCACTGTGGATTGCTGTTGGGAATCGCCTCTCCTAGGGCTGTAGTGAATAGGCATCTTCCTTGGTGAAGTGTGTGTCAAATGTGTGCTGCAGTGTTATCTCATTGCTATGACTAGTATTCTTCATTGCTGCCTGCTGTAATACCTCATTCTCACTCTTTCCCCTTGATTTGTGTTCCTTCCCTTAGAGGGCCTTTGCTTATGAGAGTGAAACGTGCGTGTTTCACGGATAGAACGCTGCGATACAACGTGACCCAATGAGTGATATAAGTGCTCCCCAGTGACGAGCAGGAGAGCATTATTTGTTTATGTGGAGAATTCTAAATTGTTTTTCCCTATGGCAACGAAACCTAATAGGGACTACCAATGCTGTGCCGTTTTCATTTCTGAAGAAGCACGGAGAGCCTGTGTTAAACTGGTGGTGACGGTGGGACTTCCTGGGGACAGGCTATCCAAGCGTGCGCTGCACTGCTATTCATTGGCAGTCTGTATCAAGCTGGCTTTGTGCACGCTCTCATCCCTGATTCTCAGAGCGTCCCTGTGTATCCACTATAGTAGTCAGGGACCGTTTGGTGAGCAGAGTGCAACTTCACGTGCAGCCCTGACTGGAACCAGGTCTCCACATCCATTGGAAACAAGCAGGCTTCATTCACCGGTGAATGCTGAAAAGTTTCCTGTGTTTAAACGGGCATCTAATGCCGAATACAATGGCGCTGCGGGTTCATTTGGCAACAAGGTCCGAGAGCCTCTGTTTCGTTTCCGGAAAATAAGAGTCTTCCATGGGAGACATTCCTCAAAACAGCACGTCACTGAATGGGGCAACAACGATTATACTGGCTGTGTCTTTGGTGTGATACGTGATTCTCCCGGTTTCTCTTCAACGTAAACCATACTACACTGAGTGCATATGCCTAGCAGAGCTGTATGAAATGTTTCCTGTATAAGAATGCCAACACGATGGTGCCACCCTGAGTGAAATGACCGATTCACTGTTACTTTTGGGAAAGCATTATTGGTTCACCTATTGAATTCTACAATTATTTTGATTTTACCTGTTCCTCTTCCATCCAAAGCAGTTGCTCCTCCGTTGGCATGTATGAGTAAGAGCTGACAAGCTTCGCTCCCTCGTTGTGAGTGTGTATCAGCTTGGGAACGCCATGTCAAAGGTCTACTGCGTTGGTTTTTATTTGCTTGTAGTCTTCTTCTTGCTGGGTGTACGGTGCAATAAATGATTCTCAAGGTGCAGCTTGATTTATCATAGCAGAGCGATATGTCAATACTTCACATTTTGGAATGAGCATGTAAATTGTGCCACACACTGAGAAAAATGAGTGCTACACACTCACTTGTAGAAAAGCAGGACTTGCTTTCATTTTGAATACTATGAAGTTTCTCCGTTGCCGTTTCCCTATGCTGCGAAATGCAGTCATTCTCCTTTTGCCTTACTGAATAAGCGCAGATGACCTGTGTTAGGCTTGTTGTGAGGGTGCATCTTTCTTGGCAGACGGGTCTTGAACTGTGTGCTGCACTCTTTCAGGTTTTCAATGTTATTCTAACTTGGTGCATGCTCCAATACATGAGTCTCACAGTCGTCTTCTCATTTTCAGTTATGCTCTGCAGAGTTCTTCTGTTTGACCTAGGAAGACTTTAATCGGTCACGTATGGGAAAGTGCAGCTAAGTGGTGCCACAGGGTGGGCTATGGGAACTCCACAGTAGAGTAAGAATGCATGACATGGTGAATTCACTGGGTGTATTCTGAAATCTTTCTCTTTTTCAAATTTTTGTGTTGTAGGAAACACAATTGCTCCTCCAATCGCATTGACGAAAAGAGCTGTCTGCCTTCCTTGTGCTTGTTTGGAATGCGAATCTCCCTTGGAAAATGCTGTGTGAAAAGTGTGCTGCCCTGTCATTTACTGGCATTGAGTACTCTAAGGCATTGGTGCATGGTTAGTTCCTGATCGTCACTTGTTCCCATTCATGTATATTACGCTCTCCATGGTGACTGCTTTGGCTGTGCGTCTCGTCAGCCTTTCACATTCAGGAAAGCTCAACTCCACTGGGCCACAATGCGTGATCTCAGACATTCACAGTTACTGGTGGGAAAGCGTTATGTGTGCCCCGGGAGAATTCTGTATTATTGTTTCTTTATACCTTTTCCTGTCCTGGGAAAACAATTGCACTGTGGATTGCTGTTGGGAATAGCCTCTTCTAGGCCTGTAGTGAATAGGCATCTTCCTTGGTGAAGTGTGTGCCAAATGTGTGCTGCAGTGTTATCTCATTGCTATGACTAGTATTCTTCATTGCTGCCTGCTGTAATACCTCATTCTCACTCTTTCCCCTTGATTTGTGTTCCGTCCCATAGAGGGCCTTTGCTTACGAGAGTGAAACGTCGTGTTTCACGGATAGAACTCTGCGATACATAGTGCCCCAAAGAGTGATATAAGTGCTCCCCAGTGACGAGCAGGAGAGCATTATTTGTTTATGGGGAGAATTCTAAATTGTGTTGCCCTATGGCATCGAAACCTAATAAGGACTACCAATGCTGTGCTGTTTTCATTTCTGAAGAAGCACGGAGAGCCTGTGTTAAACTGGTGGTGACGGTGGGACTTCCTGGGGACAGGCTATCCAAGCGTGCGCTGCACTGCTATTCATTGGCAGTCTGTATTAAGCTGGCTTTGTGCACGCTCTCATCCCTGATTCTCAGAGCGTCCCTGCGTATACACTATAGGAGTCAGGGAGCGTTGGGTGACCAGAGTGCAACCTCACGTGCTGCCCTCACTGGAACCAGATCTCCACAGCCATTGGTCACCAAGCAGGCTTCATTCACCGGTGAATGCTGAAAAGTTTCCTCTGTTTACACGGGCATCAAATACCGAATACAATGGCTCTGCGGATTCATTTGACAACAAGGCCCGAGAGCCTCTGTTTCGTTTCCGGAAAATAAGAGTCTTCCATGGGAGACATTCCTCAAAACTGCACGTCACTGAATGGGGCAACAACGATTATACTGGCTGTGTCTTTGGTGTGATACCTGATTCTCCCTGTTTCTCTTCAACGTACATCATACTACACTGAGTGCATATGCCTAGCAGAGCTGTATGAAATGTTTCCTGTATAAGAATGCGCAACACGATGGTGCCACCCTGAGTGAAATGACCGATTCACTGTTACTTTTGGGAAAGCATTATTGGTTCACCTATTGAATTCTACAATGTTTTGGATTTTACCTGTCCCTCTTCCAACCAAAGCAGTTGCTCCTCCATTGGCATTCATGAGTAAGAGCTGACAGGCTTCTCTCCCTCGTTGTGAGTGTGTATCAGCTTGGGAAACGCCGTGTCAAACGTCTACTGCGTTGTTTTTTATTTGCTGGTAGTTTTCTTCTTGCTTGGTGTACGGTGTAATAAATGATTCTCAAGGTACAGCTTGATTTATCATAGAAGAGCCATATGTCAATAGTTCACATTTTGGAATGAGCATGTAAATTGTGCCACACACTGAGTAAAATGAGTGCTACACACTCACTTGAAGAAAAGCAGTACTTGCTTTCGTTTTGAATACTATGAAGTTTTTCCCGTTGCCGTTTCCCTATGCTGCGAAATGCAGTCATTCTCCCTTTTGCCTTGCTGAATAAGCGCAGACGGCCTGTGTTAGGCTTGTTGTGAGGGTGCATCTTTCTTGGGAGACGGGTCTTGAACTGTGTGCTGCACTCTTTCAGGGTTATCAATGTTATTCTAACTTGGTGCATGCTCCAATACATGAGTCTCACAGTCGTCTTCTCATTTTCAGTTATGCTCTGCAGAGTTCTTCTGTTTGACCTAGGAAGACTTTAATCGGTCACGTATGGGAAAGTGCAGCTCAGTGCTGCCACACGGTGGGCTATGGGAACTCCACAGTAGAGTAAGAATGCATGACATGGTGAATTCACTGGGTGTATTCTGAAATCTTTCTCTTTTTCAAATTTTTGTGTTGTAGGAAACACAATTGCTCCGCCAATCGCATTGACGAAAAAGAGCTGTCTGCCTTCCTTGTGCTTGTTTTGAATGCGAATCTCCCTTGGACAATGCTGTGTGAAAAGTGTGCTGCCCTGTCATTTACTGGCATTGAGTCCTCTAAGGCATTGGTGTATGCTGTACTTCCTGATTGTCACTTGTTCCCCTTCATGTATATTACGCTCTCTATGGTGACTGCTTTGGCTGTGCGTCTCGTCAGCCTTTCACATTCAGGAAAGCTCAACTGCACTGGGCCACAATGCGTGATCTCAGACATTCAGAGATACTGGTGGGAAAGCGTTGTGTGTGCCCCGGGAGAATTCTTTGTTATTGTTTCTTTATAGCTTTTCCTGTCCTGGGAAAACAATTGCACTGTGGATTGCTGTTGGGAATAGCCTCTCCTAGGGCTGTAGTGAGTAGGCATCCTCCTTGGTGAAGTGTGTGCCAAATGTGTGCCGCAGTGTTATCTCATTGCTATGACTAGTATTCTTCATTGCTGCCTGCTGTAATACCTCATTCTCACTCTTTCCCCTTGATTTGTGTTCCTTTCCTTAGAGGGCCTTTGCTTACGAGAGTGAAACGTGCGTGTTTCAAGGATAGAACTCTGCGATACAAAGTGCCCCAATGAGTGATATAAGTGCTCCCCAGTGACGAGTAGGAGAGCATTATTTGTTTATGGGGAGAATTCAAAATTGTTTTACCCTATGGCATCGAAACCTACTAGGGACTACCAAAGCTGTGCCGTTTTCATTTCTGAAGAAGCACGGAGAGCCTGTGTTAAACTGGTGGTGACGGTGGGACTTCCTGGGGACAGGCTATCCAAGCGTGCGCTGCACTGCTATTCATTGGCAGTCTGTATTAAGCTGGCTTTGTGCACGCTCTCATCCCTGATATTCAGAGCGTCCCTGTGTATACACTATAGTAGTCAGGGACCGTTTGGTGAGCAGATTGCAACTTCACGTGCAGCCCTGAGAGGAACCAGGTCTCCACAGCCATTGGTGACCAAGGAGGCTTCATTCACCGGTGAATGCTGAAAAGTTTCCTGTGTTTAAATGGGCATCTAATGCCGAATACAATGGCCCTGCGGGTTCATTTGCCAACAAGGCCCGAGAGCCTCTGTTTCGTTTCCGGAAAATAAGAGTCTTCCATGGGAGACATTCCTCAAAACAGCACGTCACTGAATGGGGCAACAACGATTATACTGGCTGTGTCTTTGGTGTGATACCTGATTCTCTCCGTTTCTCTTCAACGTACATCATACTACACTGAGTGCATATGCCTAGCAGAGCTGTATGAAATGTTTCCTGTATAAGAATGCCAACACGATGGTGCCTCCCTGAGTGAAATGACCGATTCACTGTTACTTTTGGGAAAGCATTATTGGTTCACCTACTGAATTCTACAATGTTTTTGATTTTACCTGTTCCTCTTCCATCCAAAGCAGTTGCTCCTCCGTTGGCAAGTATGAGTAAGAGCTGACAGGCCTCGCTCCCTCGTTGTGAGTGTGTATCAGCTTGGGAAACGCCATGTCAAAGGTCTACTGCGTTGGTTTTTATTTGCTGGTAGTTTTCTTCTTGCTGGGTGTACGGTGTAATAAATGATTCTCAAGGTACAGCTTGATTTATCATAGCAGAGCGATATGTCAATACTTCACATTTTGGAATGAGCATGTAAATTGTGCCACACATTGAGAAAAATGAGTGCTACACACTCACTTGTAGAAAAGCAGTACTTGCTTTCGTTTTGAATACTATGAAGTTTTCCCCGTTGCCGTTTCCCTATGCTGCGAAATGCAGTCATTCTCCCTTTGGCTTTGCTGAATAAGCGCAGACGGCCTGTGTTAGGCTTGTTGTGAGGGTGCATCTTTCTTGGGTCTTGAGTGAAGACACACGGGTCTTCAACTGTGTGCTGCGCTCTTTCAGGGATATCAATGTTATTCTAACTTGGTGCATGCTCCAATACATGAGTCTCACAGTCGTCTTCTCATTTTCAGTTATGCTCTGCAGAGTTGTTCTGTTAGACCTAGGAAGACTTTAATCGGTCACGTATGGGAAAGTGCATCTCAGTGGTGCCACAGGGTGGGCTATGGGAACTCCACAGTAGAGTAAGAATGCATGACATGGTGAATTCACTGGGTGTATTCTGAAATCTTTCTCTTTTTCAAATTTTTGTGTTGTAGGAAACACAATTGCTCCGCCAATTGCATTCACGATAAAGAGCTGTCTGCCTTCATTGTGTTTGTTTGAATGCGAATCTCCCTTGGAAAATGCTGTGTGAAAAGTGTCCTGTCCTGTCGTTTACTGGCATTGAGTCCTCTAAGTCATTGGTGCATGCTGTACTTCCTGATTGTCACTTGTTCCCCTTCATGTATATTACGATCTCCATGGTGACTGCTTTGGCTGTGCGTCTCATCAGCCTTTCACATTCAGGAAAGCTCAACTCCACTGGGCCACAATGCGTGATCTCAGACATTCACAGTTACTGCTGGGAAAGCGTTGTGTGTGCCCCGAGAGAATTCTTTGTTATTGTTTCTTTATAGCTTTTCCTGTCCTGGGAAAACAATTGCACTGTGGATTGCTGTTGGGAATCGCCTCTCCTAGGGCTGTAGTGAATAGGCATCTTCCTTGGTGAAGTGTGTGTCAAATGTGTGCTGCAGTGTTATCTCATTGCTATGACTAGTATTCTTCATTGCTGCCTGCTGTAATACCTCATTCTCACTCTTTCCCCTTGATTTGTGTTCCTTCCCTTAGAGGGCCTTTGCTTATGAGAGTGAAACGTGCGTGTTTCACGGATAGAACGCTGCGATACAACGTGACCCAATGAGTGATATAAGTGCTCCCCAGTGACGAGCAGGAGAGCATTATTTGTTTATGAGGAGAATTCTAAATTGTTTTTCCCTATGGCAACGAAACCTAATAGGGACTACCAATGCTGTGCCGTTTTCATTTCTGAAGAAGCACGGAGAGCCTGTGTTAAACTGGTGGTGACGGTGGGACTTCCTGGGGACAGGCTATCCAAGCGTGCGCTGCACTGCTATTCATTGGCAGTCTGTATCAAGCTGGCTTTGTGCACGCTCTCATCCCTGATTCTCAGAGCGTCCCTGTGTATCCACTATAGTAGTCAGGGACCGTTTGGTGAGCAGAGTGCAACTTCACGTGCAGCCCTGACTGGAACCAGGTCTCCACATCCATTGGAGAACAAGCAGGCTTCATTCACCGGTGAATGCTGAAAAGTTTCCTGTGTTTAAACGGGCATCTAATGCCGAATACAATGGCTCTGCGGGTTCATTTGGCAACAAGGCCCGAGAGCCTCTGTTTCGTTTCCGGAAAATAAGAGTCTTCCATGGGAGACATTCCTCAAAACTGCACGTCACTGAATGGGGCAACAACGATTATACTGGCTGTGTCTTTGGTGTGATACGTGATTCTCCCTGTTTCTCTTCAACGTACACCATACTACACTGAGTGCATATGCCTAGCAGAGCTGTATGAAATGTTTCCTGTATAAGAATGCCAACACGATGGTGCCACCCTGAGTGAAATGACCGATTCACTGTTACTTTTGGGAAAGCATTATTGGTTCACCTATTGAATTCTACAATTATTTTGATTTTACCTGTTCCTCTTCCATCCAAAGCAGTTGCTCCTCCGTTGGCATGTATGAGTAAGAGCTGACAAGCTTCGCTCCCTCGTTGTGAGTGTGTATCAGCTTGGGAACGCCATGTCAAAGGTCTACTGCGTTGGTTTTTATTTGCTTGTAGTCTTCTTCTTGCTGGGTGTACGGTGCAATAAATGATTCTCAAGGTACAGCTTGATTTATCATAGCAGAGCGATATGTCAATACTTCACATTTTGGAATGAGCATGTAAATTGTGCCACACACTGAGAAAAATGAGTGCTACACACTCACTTGTAGAAAAGCAGGACTTGCTTTCATTTTGAATACTATGAAGTTTCTCCCGTTGCCGTTTCCCTATGCTGCGAAATGCAGTCATTCTCCCTTTTGCCTTACTGAATAAGCGCAGATGACCTGTGTTAGGCTTGTTGTGAGGGTGCATCTTTCTTGGCAGACGGGTCTTGAACTGTGTGCTGCACTCTTTCAGGGTTTTCAATGTTATTCTAACTTGGTGCATGCTCCAATACATGAGTCTCACAGTCGTCTTCTCATTTTCAGTTATGCTCTGCAGAGTTCTTCTGTTTGACCTAGGAAGACTTTAATCGGTCACGTATGGGAAAGTGCAGCTAAGTGGTGCCACAGGGTGGGCTATGGGAACTCCACAGTAGAGTAAGAATGCATGACATGGTGAATTCACTGGGTGTATTCTGAAATCTTTCTCTTTTTCAAATTTTTGTGTTGTAGGAAACACAATTGCTCCTCCAATCGCATTGACGAAAAAGAGCTGTCTGCCTTCCTTGTGCTTGTTTGGAATGCGAATCTCCCTTGGAAAATGCTGTGTGAAAAGTGTGCTGCCCTGTCATTTACTGGCATTGAGTACTCTAAGGCATTGGTGCATGGTTAGTTCCTGATCGTCACTTGTTCCCATTCATGTATATTACGCTCTCCATGGTGACTGCTTTGGCTGTGCGTCTCGTCAGCCTTTCACATTCAGGAAAGCTCAACTCCACTGGGCCACAATGCGTGATCTCAGACATTCACAGTTACTGGTGGGAAAGCGTTATGTGTGCCCCGGGAGAATTCTGTATTATTGTTTCTTTATACCTTTTCCTGTCCTGGGAAAACAATTGCACTGTGGATTGCTGTTGGGAATAGCCTCTTCTAGGCCTGTAGTGAATAGGCATCTTCCTTGGTGAAGTGTGTGCCAAATGTGTGCTGCAGTGTTATCTCATTGCTATGACTAGTATTCTTCATTGCTGCCTGCTGTAATACCTCATTCTCACTCTTTCCCCTTGATTTGTGTTCCGTCCCATAGAGGGCCTTTGCTTACGAGAGTGAAACGTCCGTGTTTCACGGATAGAACTCTGCGATACATAGTGCCCCAAAGAGTGATATAAGTGCTCCCCAGTGACGAGCAGGAGAGCATTATTTGTTTATGGGAGAATTCTAAATTGTGTTGCCCTATGGCATCGAAACCTAATAAGGACTACCAATGCTGTGCTGTTTTCATTTCTGAAGAAGCACGGAGAGCCTGTGTTAAACTGGTGGTGACGGTGGGACTTCCTGGGGACAGGCTATCCAAGCGTGCGCTGCACTGCTATTCATTGGCAGTCTGTATTAAGCTGGCTTTGTGCACGCTCTCATCCCTGATTCTCAGAGCGTCCCTGCGTATACACTATAGTAGTCAGGGAGCGTTGGGTGACCAGAGTGCAACTCACGTGCTGCCCTCACTGGAACCAGATCTCCACAGCCATTGGTCACCAAGCAGGCTTCATTCACCGGTGAATGCTGAAAAGTTTCCTCTGTTTACACGGGCATCAAATACCGAATACAATGGCTCTGCGGATTCATTTGACAACAAGGCCCGAGAGCCTCTGTTTCGTTTCCGGAAAATAAGAGTCTTCCATGGGAGACATTCCTCAAAACTGCACGTCACTGAATGGGGCAACAACGATTATACTGGCTGTGTCTTTGGTGTGATACCTGATTCTCCCTGTTTCTCTTCAACGTACATCATACTACACTGAGTGCATATGCCTAGCAGAGCTGTATGAAATGTTTCCTGTATAAGAATGCCAACACGATGGTGCCACCCTGAGTGAAATGACCGATTCACTGTTACTTTTGGGAAAGCATTATTGGTTCACCTATTGAATTCTACAATGTTTTTGATTTTACCTGTTCCTCTTCCATCCAAAGCAGTTGCTCCTCCGTTGGCATGTATGAGTAAGAGCTGACAGGCTTCGCTCCCTCGTTGTGAGTGTGTATCAGCTTGGGAAACGCCATGTCAAAGGTCTACTGCGTTGGTTTTTATTTGCTGGTAGTTTTCTTCTTGCTGGTGTACGGTGTAATAAATGATTCTCAAGGTACAGCTTGATTTATCATAGCAGAGCGATATGTCAATACTTCACATTTTGGAATGAGCATGTAAATTGTGCCACACACTGAGAAAAATGAGTGCTACACACTCACTTGTAGAAAAGCAGTACTTGCTTTCGTTTTGAATACTATGAAGTTTTTCCCGTTGCCGTTTCCCTATGCTGCGAAATGCAGTCATTCTCCCTTTTGCCTTGCTGAATAAGCGCAGACGGCCTGTGTTAGGCTTGTTGTGAGGGTGCATCTTTCTTGGAGACGGGTCTTCAACTGTGTGCTGCACTCTTTCAGGGTTATCAATGTTATTCTAACTTGGTGCATGCTCCAATACATGAGTCTCACAGTCGTCTTCTCATTTTCAGTTATGCTCTGCAGAGTTCTTCTGTTTGACCTAGGAAGACTTTAATCGGTCACGTATGGGAAAGTGCAGCTCAGTGGTGCCACAGGGTGGGCTATGGGAACTCCACAGTAGAGTAAGAATGCATGACATGGTGAATTCACTGGGTGTATTCTGAAATCTTTCTCTTTTTCAAATTTTTGTGTTGTAGGAAACACAATTGCTCCCTCCAATCGCATTGACGAAAAAGAGCTGTCTGCCTTCCTTGTGCTTGTTTTGAATGCGAATCTCCCTTGGAAAATGCTGTGTGAAAAGTGTGCTGCCCTGTCATTTACTGGCATTGAGTCCTCTAAGGCATTGGTGCATGCTGTACTTCCTGATTGTCACTTGTTCCCCTTCATGTATATTACGCTCTCCATGGTGACTGCTTTGGCTGTGCGTCTCGTCAGCCTTTTCACATTCAGGAAAGCTCAACTCCACTGGGCCACAATGCGTGATCTCAGACATTCACAGTTACTGGTGGGAAAGCGTTGTGTGTGCCCCGAGAGAATTCTTTGTTATTGTTTCTTTATAGCTTTTCCTGTCCTGGGAAAACATTTGCACTGTGGATTGCTGTTGGGAATAGCCTCTCCTAGGCTGTAGTGAATAGGCATCTTCCTTGGTGAAGTGTGTGCCAAATGTGTGCTGCAGTGTTATCTCATTGCTATGACTAGTATTCTTCATTGCTGCCTGCTGTAATACCTCATTCTCACTCTTTCCCCTTGATTTGTGTTCCTTCCCTAGAGGGCCTTTGCTTACGAGAGTGAAACGTGCGTGTTTCACGGATAGAACTCTGCGATACAACGTGCCCCAATGAGTGATATAAGTGCTCCCCAGTGACGAGCAGGAGAGCATTATTTGTTTATGAGGAGAATTCTAAATTGTTTTTCCCTATGGCAACGAAACCTAATAGGGACTACCAATGCTGTGCCGTTTTCATTTCTGAAGAAGCACGGAGAGCCTGTGTTAAACTGGTGGTGACGGTGGGACTTCCTGGGGACAGGCTATCCAAGCGTGCGCTGCACTGCTATTCATTGGCAGTCTGTATTAAGCTGGCTTTGTGCACGCTCTCATCCCTGATTCTCAGAGCGTCCCTGTGTATACACTATAGTAGTCAGGGACCGTTTGGTGAGCAGAGTGCAACTTCACGTGCAGCCCTGACTGGAACCAGGTCTCCACAGCCATTGGAGAACAAGCAGGCTTCATTCACCGGTGAATGCTGAAAAGTTTCCTGTGTTTAAACGGGCATCTAATGCCGAATACAATGGCTCTGCGGGTTCATTTGGCACAACAAGGCCCGAGAGCCTCTGTTTCGTTTCCGGAAAATAAGAGTCTTCCATGGGAGACATTCCTCAAAACTGCACGTCACTGAATGGGGCAACAACGATTATACTGGCTGTGTCTTTGGTGTGATACGTGATTCTCCCTGTTTCTCTTCAACGTACACCATACTACACTGAGTGCATATGCCTAGCAGAGCTGTATGAAATGTTTCCTGTATAAGAATGCCAACACGATGGTGCCACCCTGAGTGAAATGACCGATTCACTGTTACTTTTGGGAAAGCATTATTGGTTCACCTATTGAATTCTACAATTATTTTGATTTTACCTGTTCCTCTTCCATCCAAAGCAGTTGCTCCTCCGTTGGCATGTATGAGTAAGAGCTGACAAGCTTCGCTCCCTCGTTGTGAGTGTGTATCAGCTTGGGAACGCCATGTCAAAGGTCTACTGCGTTGGTTTTTATTTGCTTGTAGTCTTCTTCTTGCTGGGTGTACGGTGCAATAAATGATTCTCAAGGTACAGCTTGATTTATCATAGCAGAGCGATATGTCAATACTTCACATTTTGGAATGAGCATGTAAATTGTGCCACACATTGAGAAAAATGAGTGCTACACACTCACTTGTAGAAAAGCAGGACTTGCTTTCATTTTGAATACTATGAAGTTTCTCCCGTTGCCGTTTCCCTATGCTGCGAAATGCAGTCATTCTCCCTTTTGCCTTACTGAATAAGCGCAGATGACCTGTGTTAGGCTTGTTGTGAGGGTGCATCTTTCTTGGCAGACGGGTCTTGAACTGTGTGCTGCACTCTTTCAGGGTTTTCAATGTTATTCTAACTTGGTGCATGCTCCAATACATGAGTCTCACAGTCGTCTTCTCATTTTCAGTTATGCTCTGCAGAGTTCTTCTGTTTGACCTAGGAAGACTTTAATCGGTCACGTATGGGAAAGTGCAGCTAAGTGGTGCCACAGGGTGGGCTATGGGAACTCCACAGTAGAGTAAGAATGCATGACATGGTGAATTCACTGGGTGTATTCTGAAATCTTTCTCTTTTTCAAATTTTTGTGTTGTAGGAAACACAATTGCTCCTCCAATCGCATTGACGAAAAAGAGCTGTCTGCCTTCCTTGTGCTTGTTTGGAATGCGAATCTCCCTTGGAAAATGCTGTGTGAAAAGTGTGCTGCCCTGTCATTTACTGGCATTGAGTACTCTAAGGCATTGGTGCATGGTTAGTTCCTGATCGTCACTTGTTCCCATTCATGTATATTACGCTCTCCATGGTGACTGCTTTGGCTGTGCGTCTCGTCAGCCTTTCACATTCAGGAAAGCTCAACTCCACTGGGCCACAATGCGTGATCTCAGACATTCACAGTTACTGGTGGGAAAGCGTTATGTGTGCCCGGGAGAATTCTGTATTATTGTTTCTTTATACTTTTCCTGTCCTGGGAAAACAATTGCACTGTGGATTGCTGTTGGGAATAGCCTCTTCTAGGCCTGTAGTGAATAGGCATCTTCCTTGGTGAAGTGTGTGCCAAATGTGTGCTGCAGTGTTATCTCATTGCTATGACTAGTATTCTTCATTGCTGCCTGCTGTAATACCTCATTCTCACTCTTTCCCCTTGATTTGTGTTCCGTCCCATAGAGGGCCTTTGCTTACGAGAGTGAAACGTCCGTGTTTCACGGATAGAACTCTGCGATACATAGTGCCCCAAGAGTGATATAAGTGCTCCCCAGTGACGAGCAGGAGAGCATTATTTGTTTATGGGGAGAATTCTAAATTGTGTTGCCCTATGGCATCGAAACCTAATAAGGACTACCAATGCTGTGCTGTTTTCATTTCTGAAGAAGCACGGAGAGCCTGTGTTAAACTGGTGGTGACGGTGGGACTTCCTGGGGACAGGCTATCCAAGCGTGCGCTGCACTGCTATTCATTGGCAGTCTGTATTAAGCTGGCTTTGTGCACGCTCTCATCCCTGATTCTCAGAGCGTCCCTGCGTATACACTATAGGAGTCAGGGAGCGTTGGGTGACCAGAGTGCAACCTCACGTGCTGCCCTCACTGGAACCAGATCTCCACAGCCATTGGTCACCAAGCAGGCTTCATTCACCGGTGAATGCTGAAAAGTTTCCTCTGTTTACACGGGCATCAAATACCGAATACAATGGCTCTGCGGATTCATTTGACAACAAGGCCCGAGAGCCTCTGTTTCGTTTCCGGAAAATAAGAGTCTTCCATGGGAGACATTCCTCAAAACTGCACGTCACTGAATGGGGCAACAACGATTATACTGGCTGTGTCTTTGGTGTGATACGTGATTCTCCCTGTTTCTCTTCAACGTACACCATACTACACTGAGTGCATATGCCTAGCAGAGCTGTATGAAATGTTTCCTGTATAAGAATGCCAACACGATGGTGCCACCCTGAGTGAAATGACCGATTCACTGTTACTTTTGGGAAAGCATTATTGGTTCACCTATTGAATTCTACAATGTTTTGATTTTACCTGTTCCTCTTCCATCCAAAGCAGTTGCTCCTCCGTTGGCATGTATGAGTAAGAGCTGACAGGCTTCGCTCCCTCGTTGTGAGTGTGTATCAGCTTGGAAACGCCATGTCAAAGGTCTACTGCGTTGGTTTTTTTTGCTGGTAGTTTTCTTCTTGCTGGGTGTACGGTGTAATAAATGATTCTCAAGGTACAGCTTGATTTATCATAGCAGAGCGATATGTCAATACTTCACATTTTGGAATGAGCATGTAAATTGTGCCACACATTTAGAAAAATGAGTGCTACACACTCACTTGTAGAAAAGCAGTACTTGCTTTCATTTTGAATACTATGAAGTTTCTCCCGTTGCCGTTTCCCTATGCTGCGAAATGCAGTCATTCTCCCTTTTGCCTTGCTGAATAAGCGCAGACGGCCTGTGTTAGGCTTGTTGTGAGGGTGCATTTTTGGTCTTGAGTGAAGAACGGTCTTGAACTGTGTGCTGCACTCTTTCAGGGTATCAATGTTATTCTAACTTGGTGCATGCTCCAATACATGAGTCTCACAGTCGTCTTCTCATTTTCAGTTATGCTCTGCAGAGTTCTTCTGTTTGACCTAGGAAGACTTTAATCGGTCACGTATGGGAAAGTGCAGCTCAGTGGTGCCACAGGGTGGGCTATGGGAACTCCACAGTAGAGTAAGAATGCATGACATGGTGAATTCACTGGGTGTATTCTGAAATCTTTCTCTTTTTCAAATTTTTGTGTTGTAGGAAACACAATTGCTCCTCCAATCGCATTGACGAAAAAGAGCTGTCTGCCTTCCTTGTGCTTGTTTGAATGCGAATCTCCCTTGGAAAATGCTGTGTGAAAAGTGTGCTGTCCTGTCATTTACTGGCATTGAGTCCTCTAAGGCATTGGTGCATGCTGTACTTCCTGATTGTCACTTGTTCCCCTTCATGTATATTACGCTCTCCATGGTGACTGCTTTGGCTGTGCGTCTCGTCAGCCTTTCACATTCAGGAAAGCTCAACTCCACTGGGCCACAATGCGTGATCTCAGACATTCACAGTTACTGGTGGGAAAGCGTTGTGTGTGCCCCGGAGAATTCTTTGTTATTGTTTCTTTATAGCTTTTCCTGTCCTGGGAAAACAATTGCACTGTGGATTGCTGTTGGGAATAGCCTCTCCTAGGGCTGTAGTGAATAGGCATCTCCTTGGTGAAGTGTGTGCCAAATGTGTGCTGCAGTGTTATCTCATTGCTATGACTAGTATTCTTCATTGCTGCCTGCTGTAATACCTCATTCTCACTCTTTCCCCTTGATTTGTGTTCCTTCCCTTAGAGGCCTTTGCTTACGAGAGTGAAACGTGCGTGTTTCACGGATAGAACTCTGCGATACAACGTGCCCCAATGAGTGATATAAGTGCTCCCCAGTGACGAGCAGGAGAGCATTTTTTGTTTATGGGGAGATTCTAAATTGTTTGCCCTATGGCATCGAAACCTAATAGGACTACCAATGCTGTGCGTTTTCATTTCTGAAGAAGCACGGAGAGCCTGTGTTAAACTGGTGGTGACGGTGGGACTTCCTGGGGACAGGCTATCCAAGCGTGCGCTGCACTGCTATTCATTGGCAGTCTGTATTAAGCTGGCTTTGTGCACGCTCTATCCTGATTTCAGAGCGTCCCTGTGTATCACTATAGAGTCAGGGACCGTTGGTGACAGAGTGCAACTTCACGTGCGCCCTGACTGAACCAGGTCTCACAGCCATTGGCACAAGCAGGCTTCATTCACCGGTGAATGCTGAAAAGTTTCCTGTGTTTAAACGGGCATCAATGCCGAATACAATGGCTCTGCGGGTCATTTGCAACAGGCCCGAGAGCCTCTGTTTCGTTTCCGGAAAATAAGAGTCTTCCATGGGAGACATTCCTCAAAACTGCACGTCACTGAATGGGGCAACAACGATTATACTGGCTGTGTCTTTGGTGTGATACGTGATTCTCCCGTTTCTCTTCAAGTAACCATACTACACTGAGTGCATATGCCTAGCAGAGCTGTATGAAATGTTTCCTGTATAAGAATGCCAACCGATGTGCCACCCTGAGTGAAATGACCGATTCACTGTTACTTTTGGGAAAGCATTATTGGTTCACCTATTGAATTCTACAATTTTTTGATTTTACCTGTTCCTCTTCCATCCAAAGCAGTTGCTCCTCCGTTGGCATGTATGAGTAAGAGCTGACAAGCTCGCTCCCTCGTTGTGAGTGTGTATCAGCTTGGGAACGCCATGTCAAAGGTCTACTGCGTTGGTTTTTATTTGCTGTAGTTTCTTCTTGCTGGTGTACGTGCAATAAATGATTCTCAAGGTACAGCTTGATTTATCATAGCAGAGCGATATGTCAATACTTCACATTTTGGAATGAGCATGTAAATTGTGCCACACATGAGAAAAAGAGTGCTACACACTCACTTGTAGAAAAGCAGGACTTGCTTTCATTTTGAATACTATGAAGTTTCCCGTTGCCGTTTCCCTATGCTGCGAAATGCAGTCATTCTCCCTTTGCCTTACTGAATAAGCGCAGATGCCTGTGTTAGGCTTGTTGTGAGGGTGCATCTTCTTGGCAGACGGGTCTTGAACTGTGTGCTGCACTCTTTCAGGTTTCAATGTTATTCTAACTTGGTGCATGCTCCAATACATGGTCTCACAGTCGTCTTCTCATTTTCAGTTATGCTCTGCAGAGTTCTTCTGTTTGACCTAGGAAGACTTTAATCGGTCACGTATGGGAAAGTGCAGCTAAGTGGTGCCACAGGGTGGGCTATGGAACTCCACAGTAGAGTGAATGCATGACATGGTGAATTCACTGGGTATTCTGAAATCTTTCTCTTTTTCAAATTTTTGTGTTAGGAAACACATTGCTCCCCAATGCATTGACGAAAAGAGCTGTCTGCCTTCCTTGTGTTGTTTGAATGCGAATCTCCTTGGAAAATGCTGTGTGAAAAGTGTGCTGCCTGTCTTTACTGGCATTGAGTACTCTAAGCATTGGTGCATGTTAGTTCCTGATGTCACTTGTTCCCTTCATGTATATTACGTCTCCATGGTGATGCTTTGGCTGTGCGTCTCGTCAGCCTTTCACATTAGGAAAGTCAACTCCACTGGGCCACAATGCGTGATCTCAGACATTCACAGTTACTGGTGGGAAAGCGTTTGTGTGCCCGGGAGAATTCTTTTTATTGTTTCTTTATACCTTTTCCTGTCCTGGGAAAACAATTGCACTGTGGATTGCTGTTGGGAATAGCCTCTTCTAGCCTGTAGTGAATAGGCATCTTCTTGGTGAAGTGTGTGCCAAATGTGTGCTGCAGTGTTATCTCATTGCTATGACTAGTATTCTTCATTGCTGCCTGCTGTAATACCTCATTCTCACTCTTTCCCTTGATTTGTGTTCCGTCCCATAGAGGGCCTTTGCTTACGAGAGTGAAACGTCCGTGTTTCACGGATAGAACTCTGCGATACAAGTGCCCAAAGAGTGATATAGTGCTCCCAGTGACGAGCAGGAGAGCATTATTTGTTTATGGGAGAATTCTAAATTGTGTTGCCTATGGCATCGAACCTAATAGGACTACAATGCTGTGCTGTTTTCATTTCTGAAGAAGCACGGAGAGCCTGTGTTAAACTGGTGGTGACGGTGGGACTTCCTGGGGACAGGCTATCCAGCGTGCCTGCACTGCTATTCATTGGCAGTCTGTATTAAGCTGGCTTTGTGCACGCTCTCATCCCTGATTCTCAGAGCGTCCCTGCGTATACACTATAGGAGTCAGGGAGCGTTGGTGACCAGAGTGCAACTCACGTGCTGCCTCACTGGAACCAGTCTCCACAGCCATTGGTCACCAAGCAGGCTTCATTCACCGGTGAATGCTGAAAAGTTTCCCTGTTTACACGGGCATCAATCCGAATACAATGGCTCTGCGGATTCATTTGACAACAAGGCCCGAGAGCCTCTGTTTCGTTTCCGGAAAATAAGAGTCTTCCATGGGAGACATTCCTCAAAACTGCACGTCACTGAATGGGGCAACAACGATTATACTGGCTGTGTCTTTGGTGTGATACGTGATTCTCCCTGTTTCTCTTCAACGTACACCATACTACACTGAGTGCATATGCCTAGCAGAGCTGTATGAAATGTTTCCTGTATAAGAATGCCAACACGATGGTGCCACCCTGAGTGAAATGACCGATTCACTGTTACTTTTGGGAAAGCATTATTGGTTCACCTATTGAATTCTACAATTATTTTGATTTTACCTGTTCCTCTTCCATCCAAAGCAGTTGCTCCTCCGTTGGCATGTATGAGTAAGAGCTGACAAGCTTCGCTCCCTCGTTGTGAGTGTGTATCAGCTTGGGAACGCCATGTCAAAGGTCTACTGCGTTGGTTTTTATTTGCTTGTAGTCTTCTTCTTGCTGGGTGTACGGTGCAATAAATGATTCTCAAGGTACAGCTTGATTTATCATAGCAGAGCGATATGTCAATACTTCACATTTTGGAATGAGCATGTAAATTGTGCCACACACTGAGAAAAATGAGTGCTACACACTCACTTGTAGAAAAGCAGGACTTGCTTTCATTTTGAATACTATGAAGTTTCTCCCGTTGCCGTTTCCCTATGCTGCGAAATGCAGTCATTCTCCCTTTTGCCTTACTGAATAAGCGCAGATGACCTGTGTTAGGCTTGTTGTGAGGGTGCATCTTTCTTGGCAGACGGGTCTTGAACTGTGTGCTGCACTCTTTCAGGGTTTTCAATGTTATTCTAACTTGGTGCATGCTCCAATACATGAGTCTCACAGTCGTCTTCTCATTTTCAGTTATGCTCTGCAGAGTTCTTCTGTTTGACCTAGGAAGACTTTAATCGGTCACGTATGGGAAAGTGCAGCTAAGTGGTGCCACAGGGTGGGCTATGGGAACTCCACAGTAGAGTAAGAATGCATGACATGGTGAATTCACTGGGTGTATTCTGAAATCTTTCTCTTTTTCAAATTTTTGTGTTGTAGGAAACACAATTGCTCCTCCAATCGCATTGACGAAAAAGAGCTGTCTGCCTTCCTTGTGCTTGTTTGGAATGCGAATCTCCCTTGGAAAATGCTGTGTGAAAAGTGTGCTGCCCTGTCATTTACTGGCATTGAGTACTCTAAGGCATTGGTGCATGGTTAGTTCCTGATCGTCACTTGTTCCCATTCATGTATATTACGCTCTCCATGGTGACTGCTTTGGCTGTGCGTCTCGTCAGCCTTTCACATTCAGGAAAGCTCAACTCCACTGGGCCACAATGCGTGATCTCAGACATTCACAGTTACTGGTGGGAAAGCGTTATGTGTGCCCCGGGAGAATTCTGTATTATTGTTTCTTTATACCTTTTC
Organism: Cephalopachus bancanus; assembly: GCA_027257055.1. Lineage (NCBI taxonomy): Eukaryota > Metazoa > Chordata > Mammalia > Primates > Tarsiidae > Cephalopachus > Cephalopachus bancanus. Next base: position 44,277 of record JAPVLO010002039.1, read on the forward strand.
CTGTCCTGGGAAAACAATTGCACTGTGGATTGCTGTTGGGAATAGCCTCTTCTAGGCCTGTAGTGAATAGGCATCTTCCTTGGTGAAGTGTGTGCCAAATGTGTGCTGCAGTGTTATCTCATTGCTATGACTAGTATTCTTCATTGCTGCCTGCTGTAATACCTCATTCTCACTCTTTCCCCTTGATTTGTGTTCCGTCCCATAGAGGGCCTTTGCTTACGAGAGTGAAACGTCCGTGTTTCACGGATAGAACTCTGCGATACATAGTGCCCCCAAAAAGTGATATAAGTGCTCCCCAGTGACGAGCAGGAGAGCATTATTTGTTTATGGGGAGAATTCTAAATTGTGTTGCCCTATGGCATCGAAACCTAATAAGGACTACCAATGCTGTGCTGTTTTCATTTCTGAAGAAGCACGGAGAGCCTGTGTTAAACTGGTGGTGACGGTGGGACTTCCTGGGGACAGGCTATCCAAGCGTGCGCTGCACTGCTATTCATTGGCAGTCTGTATTAAGCTGGCTTTGTGCACGCTCTCATCCCTGATTCTCAGAGCGTCCCTGCGTATACACTATAGGAGTCAGGGAGCGTTGGGTGACCAGAGTGCAACCTCACGTGCTGCCCTCACTGGAACCAGATCTCCACAGCCATTGGTCACCAAGCAGGCTTCATTCACCGGTGAATGCTGAAAAGTTTCCTCTGTTTACACGGGCATCAAATACCGAATACAATGGCTCTGCGGATTCATTTGACAACAAGGCCCGAGAGCCTCTGTTTCGTTTCCGGAAAATAAGAGTCTTCCATGGGAGACATTCCTCAAAACTGCACGTCACTGAATGGGGCAACAACGATTATACTGGCTGTGTCTTTGGTGTGATACGTGATTCTCCCTGTTTCTCTTCAACGTACACCATACTACACTGAGTGCATATGCCTAGCAGAGCTGTATGAAATGTTTCCTGTATAAGAATGCCAACACGATGGTGCCACCCTGAGTGAAATGACCGATTCACTGTTACTTTTGGGAAAGCATTATTGGTTCACCTATTGAATTCTACAATTATTTTGATTTTACCTGTTCCTCTTCCATCCAAAGCAGTTGCTCCTCCGTTGGCATGTATGAGTAAGAGCTGACAAGGGTTCGCTCCCTCGTTGTGAGTGTGTATCAGCTTGGGAACGCCATGTCAAAGGTCTACTGCGTTGGTTTTTATTTGCTTGTAGTTTTCTTCTTGCTGGTGTACGGTGTAATAAATGATTCTCAAGGTACAGCTTGATTTATCATAGCAGAGCGATATGTCAATACTTCACATTTTGGAATGAGCATGTAAATTGTGCCACACACTGAGAAAAATGAGTGCTACACACTCACTTGTAGAAAAGCAGTACTTGCTTTCTTTTGAATACTATGAAGTTTTTCCCGTTGCCGTTTCCCTATGCTGCGAAATGCAGTCATTCTCCCTTTGCCTTCTGAATAAGCGCAGAGCCTGT